>MU107708.1:11405-21767 GCA_012274485.2 Sinapis alba | reverse complement strand
AGTCCTTGGTCCTTCCAGGCAGTACGGATGGCTGATCGTACCAGCCTATCAGTACGTATGGGTCATTTTTCATGTACTGTTGGGACCAGTCCGGACAGTCCTTGGTCCATTGAGTTAAATCCTTCCATTCAGTACGGTTAAGGGAGATCTTATCAGCCTATCAGTACATATGGGTCTATTTTTCATGGCCTGATGGACCAGGCTTGACAGTAATTGGTCCATCCAGGCACTACGGATGGCTGACTGTATCGGCCTATCTGTACGTATGGGTCAATTCTCAGGTACTAACAGGACCAGTTTGGACAGTCCATGGTCCGTTGAGTTAAATCCTTCGATTCAGTACGGTTAAGGCTAATCATATCAGCCTATAAGTACGTAAGGTTCGATTATTCATGGCCTGATGGACCAGTCTGGATAGTCCTTGGTCCATCTAGGCAGTATGGATGGCTAATCATATCATCATATCAGCCCGTATGGGTCATTTTTCATGTACTGATGGGACCAGTTTAGACAGTCCATGGTCCGTTGAGTTAAATCCTTCCATTCAGTACGGTTAATGCTGATCATATCAGCCTATCAGTATGTATGGGTCGATTTTTCATGGCCTGATGGACCAGTCTGGACAGTCCTTGGTCTTTCCAGGCCGTACAAATGGTTAATCGTATAATCATATCATCATGTATGGTTTATTTTTTTTGTACTGGTGGGACCAGTCCGAAAAATCCACATGCTGAGTTAAATCCTTCCATTCAATACTGTTAAGGCTGATCATATCAGCCTATCAGTATGTATGAGTCGATTTTTCTTGGCCTGATGGACCAGTCTGTACAGCCCTTGGTCTTTCCAGGCAGTACGAATGGCTGATCGTATCAACCTATCAGTACGTATGGGTCCTTTTCATGTACAGATGGGAACAATTTAGACAGTCCATGGTCCCTTGAGTTAAATCCTTCCATTCAGTACGATTAATGCTGATCATATCAGCCTATCAGTATGTATGGGTCGATTTTTCATGGCCTGATGGACCAGTCTGGACAGTCCTTGGTCCTTCCAGGCAGTACAGATGGTTAATCGTATCAACATATCATCATGTATGGGTTATTTTTCATGTACTGATGGGACCAGTCCGAACAGTCCACGGTCTGTTGAGTTAAATCCTTCGATTAAGTCCAGTTAAGGCTGATCATATCAGCTTATCAGTACGTATGAGTCGATTTTTCATGGCCTGATGGAACAGTCTGTACAGTCCTTGGTCTTTCCAGGCAGTACGAATGGCTGATCGTATCAACCTATCAGTACGTATGGGTCATTTTTCATGTACTGTTGGGACCAGTCCGGACAGTCCATGGTCCATTGAGTTAAATCCTTCCATTCAGTACGGTTAAGGGAGATCTTATCAGCCTATCAGTACGTATGGGTCTATTTTTCATGGCCTGATGGACCAGGCTTGACAGTAATTGGTCCATCCAGGCACTACGGATGGCTGACAGTCAATTGTCCATTGAGTTAAATCCTTCCATTCAGTACGGTTAAGGCTGATCATATCAGCCTATCAGTATGTATGGATCCATTTTTCATGGCCTGATGGACCAGTCTGGACAGTCCTTGGTCCTTCCAGGCAGTACGGATGGCTGATCGTACCAGCCTATCAGTACGTATGGGTCATTTTTCATGTACTGTTGGGACCAGTCCGGACAGTCCATGGTCCATTGAGTTAAATCCTTCCATTTAGTACGGTTAAGGGAGATCTAATCAGCCTATCAGTACGTATGGGTCTATTTTTCATGGCCTGATGGACCAGGCTTGACAGTAATTGGTCCATCCAGGCACTACGGATGGCTGACTGTATCAGCCTATCTGTACGTATGGGTCAATTTTCAGGTACTAACGGGACGAGTTTGGACAGTCCATGGTCCGTTGAGTTAAATCCTTCCTTTCAGTACGGTTAAGGCTGATCATATCAGCCTATAAGTACGTAAGGTTCGATTATTCATGGCCTGATGGACCAGTCTGGACAGTCCTTGGTCCATCTAGGCAGTATGGATGGCTAATCATATCATCATATCAGCCCGTATGGGTCATTTTTCATGTACTGTTTGGACTAGTCCTGACAGTCCATTGTCCATTGAGTTAAATCCTTCCATTCAGTACGGTTAAGGATGATCATATCAGCCTATCAGTATGTATGGGTCGATTTTTCAGGGCCTGATGGACCAGTCTGGACAGTCGTTGGTCCTTCCAGGCAGTACGGATGGTTAATCGTATCAACATATCAGCACGTATGGGTTATTTTTCATGTACTGATTGGACCAATCCGGACAGTCCATGGTCCATTGAGTTAAATCCTTCCATTTAGTACGGTTAAGGCTGATCATATCAGCCTATCAGTATGTATGGGTCGATTTTTCATGGCTTGATGGACCAGTTTGGACATTCCTTGGTTCTTCCAGGCAGTACGGATTGTTAATCGTATCAACATATCATCACGTATGGGTTATTTTTCAATTACTGATGGGACCAGTCCGGAAGTCCATGGTATGTTGAGTTAAAACCTTCTATTCATTACGGTTAAGGCTGATCATATCAACCTATTAGTACGTATTAGTTGATTTTTCATGGCTTGATGGACCAGTCTGTACAGTCCTTGATCCTTCCAGGCAGTACAAATGGCTGATCGTATCAACCTATCAGTACGTATGGGTCATTTTCATGTACTGATGGGACCAGTCCAGACAGTCCATGGTCCGTTGAGTTAAATCCTTTCATTCAGTTTGGATAAGGCTGATCATTTCAGCCTATCAATACGTGTGGATTGATTTTTCATGGCCTGATTGACCAGTCTGGACAGTCCTTGGTTCTTCCAGGCAGTACGGATGGCTGATCGTCCCAGCCTATCAGTGCGTATGGGTCATTGTTCATGTACTGTTGGGACCAGTCCGGACAGTCCATGGTCCATTGAGTTAAATCCTTCCATTCAGTACGGTTAAGGCAGATCTTATCAGCCTATCAGTACATATGGGTCTATTTTTCATGGCCTGATGGACCAGGCTTGACAGTAATTGGTCCATCCAGGCACTACGGATGGCTGACTGTATCAGCCTATCTGTACGTATGGGTCAATTTTCAGGTACTAACGGGACCAGTTTGGACAGTCCATGGTCCGTTGAGTTAAATCCTTCCATTCAGTACAGTTAAGGCTAATCGTATCAGCCTATAAGTACGTAAGGGTCGATTTTTCATGGCCTGATGGACCAGTTTGGACAGTCCTTGGTCCTTCCAGGCAGTACGGCTGGTTAATCGTATCATCATATCATCATGTATGGGTTATTTTTCATGTACTGATGGGACCAGTCAGGACAGTCCATGGTGTGTTGAGTTAAATCCTTCCTTTCAGTACGGTTAAGGCTTATCATATCAGCCTATCAGTACGTATGAGTCAATTTTTCATGGCCTGATGGACCAGTCGTGACATTCCTTGGTACTTCCAGGCAGTACGGATAGCTGATCGTACCAGCCTGTCAGTACGTATTGGTCATTTTTCATGTACTGTTTGGACCAGTCCTGACAGTCCATGGTCCATTGAGTTAAATCCTTCCATTCAGTACGGTTAAGGATGATCAAATCAGCCTATCAGTATGTATGGGTCAATTTTTCATGGCCTGATGGACCAGTCTGGACAGTCCTTGGTCCTTCCAGGCTGTACGGATGGTTAATCGTATCATCATATCAACACGTATGGGTTATTTTTCATGTAGTGATGGGACCAATCCGGACAGTCCATGGTCCGTGGAGTTAAGTCCTTCATTTAGTACGGTTAAGGCTGGTCATATCAACCTATCAGTATGTATGGGTCCATGGTCTGATGGATCAGTCTGGACAGTCCTTGGTCCTTCCAGGCAGTACAGATGGCTAATCGTATCATCATATCAGCAAGTATGGGTTATTTTCATGTACTGATGGGACCAGTCCGGACAGTCCATGGTCTGTTGAGTTAAATCCTTCAATTCAGTACGGTTAAGCCTGATCATATCAGCCTATCAGTACGTATGAGTCGATTTTTCATGGCCTGATGGACCAGTCTGGACAGTCCTTGGTCCTTCCAGGCAGTACGAATGGCTGATCATATCAACCTTTCAGTATGTATAGGTCATTTTCATGTACTGATGGGACCAGCCCGGACAGTCCATGGTCCATTGAGTTAAATCCTTCCATTCAGTATGGTTAAGGCAGATCATATCAGCCTATCAGTACGTATGGGTGTATTTTTCATGGCCTGATGGACCAGGCTTGACAATACTTGGTCCATCTAGGCATTACGGATGGCTGATTGTATCAGCCTATCTGTACGTATGGGTCACTTTTCATGTACTGATGGGACCAGTTTGGACAGTCCATGGTCCATCTAGGCAGTATGGGTGGCTAATCATATCATCATATCAGCACGTATGGGTCATTTTTTATATACTGATTGGACCAGTTTGGACAGTCCATGGTCCATTGAGTTAAATCCTTCCATTCAGTACGGTTAATGATGATCATATCAGCCTATCAGTATGTTTGGGTCGATTTTTCATGGCCTGATGGAACAGTCAGGACAGTCCTTGGTCCTTCCAGGCAGTACGGATGGTTAATCGTATCATCACATATGGGTTATTTTTCATGTACTGATGGGACCAGTCCGGACAGTCCATGGTCTGTTGAGTTAAATCCTTCCATTCAGTACGGTTAAGGCTGATCATATCAATCTATCAGTACGTATGAGTTGATTTTTCATGGCCTGATGGACCAGTCTGTACAGACCTTGGTCCTTCCAGGCAGTACGAATTGCTGATCGTATCAACCTATTAGTACGTATGGGTCATTTTCATGTACTGATGGGACCAGTCCAGACAGTCCACGGTCCGTTGAGTTAAATCCTTTCATTCAGTTTGGATAAGGCTGATCATTTCAGCCTATCAATACGTATGGATCAATTTTTATTGGCCTGATTGACCAGTCTGGACAGTCCTTGGTTCTTCCATGCACTACGGATGGCTGATCGTACCAGCCTATCAGTACGTCTGGGTCATTTTTCATGCACTGTTGGGACTAGTCCGGACAGTCCATGGTCTATTGAGTTAAATCCTTCCATTCAGTATAGTTAAGGCTGATCATATCAACCTATCAGTATGTATGGGGCAATTTTTCATGGCCTGGTGGACCAGTCCGGACAGTCCTTGGTCCTTCCAGGCAGTACAGATGGTTTATCGTATCATCATATCAGCACGTATGGGTTATTTTTCATGTACTGATGGGACCAGTCCGCACAGTCCATGGTCCGTTGAGTTAAATCCTTCCATTTAGTAAGGTTAAGATTGATCATATAAGCCTATCAGTATGTATGGGTCAATTTTTCATGGCCTGATGGACCAGTCTGGACAGTCCTTGGTCCTTCCAGGCAGTACGGATGGTTAATCGTATCATCATATCAGCACGTATGGGTTATTTTTCATGTACTGATGGGACGAATCCGGACAGTCCATGGTCCGTGGAGTTAAGTCCTTCCATTTAGTACGGTTAAGGCTGGTCATATCAGCCTATTATGTATGGGTCAATTTTTCATGGCCTGATGGATCAGTCTGGACAGTCCTTGGTCCTTCCAGGCAGTACGGATGGCTAATCGTATCATCATATCAGCAAGTATGGGTTATTTTCATGTACTGATGGGACCAGTCCGGACATTCCATGGTCTGTTGAGTTAAATACTTCAATTCAGTACGGTTAATGCTGATCATATCAGCCTATCGGTACGTATGAGTCGATTTTTCATGGCCTGGTGTACCAGTCTGGACAGTCCTTGGTCCTTCTAGGCAGTACGAATTGCTGATCGTATCAACCTATTAGTACGTATGGGTCATTTTCATGTACTGATGGGACCAGCCTGGACAGTCCATGGTCCATTGAGTTAAATCCTTTCATTCAGTTTGGATAAGGCTGATCATTTCAGCCAATCAATACGTATGGATCAATTTTTCTTTCCTAATTGACCAGTCTGGACAGTCCTTGGTCCTTCCAGGCAGTACGAATTGCTGATCGTATCAACCTTTCAGTATGTATGGGTCATTTTCATGTACTGATGGGACCAGCCCGGACAGTCCATTGTCCATTGAGTTAAATCCTTCCATTCAGTACGGTTAAGGCAGATCATATCAGCCTATCAGTACGTATGGGTCAATTTTTCATGGCCTGATAGACCAGTCTTGACAGTACTTGGTCCATCCATGCACTACGGATGGCTGATTGTATCAGCCTATCTGTACGTATGGGTCACTTTTCATGTACTGACAGGACAAGTTTGTACAGTCCATGGTCCGTTGAGTTAAATCCTTCCATTCAGTACGGTTAAGGCTAATCGTATCAGCTTATAAGTACGTAAGGGTCGATTTTTCATGGCCTGATGGACCAGTCTGGACAGTCCTTGGTCCATCTAGGCAGTATAGATGGCTAATCATATCATCATATCAGCACGTATGGGTCATTTTTCATGTACTGATGGGACCAGTTTGGACATCCATGGTCCATTGAGTTAAATTCTTCCATTCAGTACGGTTAATGATGATCATATCAGCCTATCAGAATGTTTGGGTCAATTTTTCAAGGCCTGATGGACCAGTCTGGACAGTCCTTAGTCCTTCCAGGCAGTACGGATGGCTAATCGTATCATCATATCAGCAAGTATGGGTTATTTTCATGTACTGATGGGACCAGTCCGGACAGTCCATGGTCTGTTGAGTTAAATCCTTCAATTCAGTACGTATGAGTCGATTTTTCATTGCCTGATGTACCAGTATGGGACCAGTCTTGACAGTCCTTGGTCCTTCCAGGCAGTACGAATGGCTGATCATATCAACCTATCAGTAAATATGAGTCATTTTTCATGTACTGATGGGATCAGTCTGGACAGTCCATGGTCCGTTGAGTTAAATCCTTCCATTCAGTTTGGATAAGGCTGATCGTTTCAGCCTATCAGTACGCATGGGTCGATTTTTCATAGCCTTATGGACTAGTCTGGACAGTCCTTGGTCCTTGCAGGCAGTACGAATGGCTGATCGTATGAGCCTATCAGTACGTATGGGTCATTTTTCATGTACTGATGGGACCAGTCCGGACTGTCCATGGTCCGTTGAGTTAAATCCTTCCATTAAGTTTGGATAAGGCTGATCGTTTCAGCCTATCAGTACGTATGGGTCGATTTTTCATGGCCTAATGGACCAGACAGGACAGTCCTTGGTCGTTCCAAGCAGTACGGATGGCTGATCGTACCAGCCTATCAGTACGCATGGGTCATTTTTCATGTACTGTTGGGACCAGTCCGGACAGTCCATGGTTCGTTGTGTTAAATCCTTCCATTCATTACAGTTAAGGCTGATCATATCAGCCTATGAGTACGTACGAGTTGATTTTTCATGTCCTGGTGGACCAGTCTGGACAGTCCTTGGTCCTTCCAAGCAGTACGAATGGCTGATCGTATCAGCCTATCAATACATATGGGTCATTTTTCATGTACTGATGGGACTAGTCCGGACAGTCCATGGTCCGTTGAGTTAAATCCTTCCATTCAGTTTGGATAAGGCTGATCGTTTCAGCCTATCAGTACGTATGGGTCGATTTTTCATGCTCTAATCGACCGGACTGGACAGTCCTTGGTCCTTCCAAGCAGTACGGATGGCTGATCGTACCAGCCTATCAGTACGTATGGGTCATTTTTCATGTACTGTTGGGACCAGTCCGGACAGTCCATGGTCCGTTGAGTTAAATCCTTCCATTCATTAGGGTTAAGGCTGATCATATCAGCCTATCAGTATGTACAAGTTGATTTTTCATAGCCTGATGGACCAGTCTGGACAGTCCTTGGTCCTTCCAGGCAGTACGAATGGCTGATCGTATCAGCCTATCAGTACGTATGGGTCATTTTTCATATACTGATGGGACCAGTCCAGACAGTCCATGGTCCGTTGAGTTAAATCCTTCCATTCAGTTTGGGTAAGGCTGATCATTTCAGCCTATCAGTACATATGGGTCGATTTTTCATGGCTTGATGGACTAGTTTGGACAGTCCTTGGTCCTTCCAGGCAGTACGAATGGCTGATCGTACCAGCCTATCAGTACGTATGGGTCATTTTTCATTTACTGTTGGGACCAGTCCGGACAATCCATGGTCCGTTGAGTTAAATCCTTCCATTCATTAGGGTTAAGGCTGATCATATCAGCCTATCAGTATGTACAAGTTGATTTTTCATAGCCTGATGGACCAGTCTGGACAGTCCTTGGTCCTTCCAGGCATTACGAATGTCTGATCGTATCAGCCTATCAGTACGTATGGGTCATTTTTCATATACTGATGGGACCAGTCCAGACAGTCCATGGTCCATTGAGTTAAATCCTTCCATTCAGTTTGGGTAAGGCTGATCATTTCAGCCTATCAGTACATATGGGTCGATTTTTCATGGCTTGATGGACTAGTCTGGACAGTCCTTGGTCCTTCCAGGCAGTACGAATGGCTGATCGTACCAGCCTATCCGTATGTATGGTTCATTTTTAATGTACTAATGGGACCAGTCTAGACAGTCCATGGTCCATTGAATGAAATCCTTCCAATCAATATGGATAACGCTGATCATATAATCCTATCAGTACGTATGGGTCGATATTTCATGGCCTATTGGGCCAGTCTGGGCAGACCTTGTTCTTTCAAGGCAGTATGGATGGCTAATCGTATCAGCCTATCAGTATGTATGGGCAATTTTTAATGTACTGATGGGACCCGTCCAGACAGTCCATGGTCCGTTGAGTTAAATCCTTACATTCAGTTTGGATAAGGCTGATCATTTCAGCCTATGAGAACGAATGGGTTGATTTTTCATGGCCTGATGGACCAGACTGGAAACTCCTTGGTCCATCCAAGCAGTACAGATGGCTGATGGTACTAGCCTATCAGTACGTATGGGTCATTTTTCATGTACTGTTGGGACCAGTCCGGTCAGTCCATGGTCCGTTGAGTTAAATCCTTCCATTCAGTACGGTTAAGGCTGATCATATCAACCTATCAGTACACATGAGTGGATTTTTCATGGCCTGATGGACCAGTCTTGACAGTCCTTGGTCCTTTCAGGCAGTACTTATGGCTGATCGTATCAGCCTATCACTACGTACGGGTCATTTTTCATGTACTGATGGGACCAGTCTAGTTTGGTTAAGGCTGATCGTTTCAGCCTATCAGTACGTATGGGTCGATTTTTCATGGCCTTATGGACCAGTCTGGACAATCCTTGGTCCTTCCAGGCAGTATGGATGGCTGATCGTTCCAGCCTATCAGTATGTATGGGTCATTTTTAATGTACTAATGGGACCAGTCTAGACAGTCCATGGTCTGTTGAATTAAATCCTTCCAATCAGTACAAATAAAGCTGAACATATAAGCCTATCAGTACGTATGGTTCGACTCTTCATGGCCTATTGGACCAGTATGGGCAGACCTTGTTCCTTCAAGGCAGTACGGATGGCTAATCGTATCAGCCTATCAGTACGTATCGGTCAGTTTTCATGTACTGATGGGACCAGTCCGGACAGTCCTTGGTCCTTACAGGCAGTACGGACGTCTGATCGTACCAGACTATCAGTACGTATGGGTCATTTTTCATGTACTGTTGGGACCAGTCCGGACAGTCCATGGTCAGTTGAGTTTAATCTATCCATTCAGTACGGTTAAGGCAGTTCCTATCAGCCTATCAGTCCGTATGGGTTGATTTTTCATGGCTAGAAGGACAAGGCTGGACAGTACTTGGTCTATCCAAGCAGTACGGATGGCTGATTTTATCAGCCTATCTGTATGTATGGGCCACTTTTCATGTATTGATGGGACCAGTTTGGACAGTCCATGGTCCGCTGAGTTAAATCCTTCCATTCAGTAAATTTAAGGCTAATCACATCAGCCTGTAAGTACGTATGGGTCGATTTTTCATTGCCTGGCGGACCAGTCTGGAAAGTCCTTGGTCCTTCCAGGCAGTACGGATGGCTAATCGTACCAGCCTATTAGTACGTATGGGTCATTTTTCATGTACTGTTGGGACCAGTCCAGACGGTATGTGGTCTGTTGAGTTAAATCCTTCCATTCAGTACGGTTAAGGCAGATCATATCAGCCTATCAGTCCATATGGGTCGATTTTTCATGGCCAGATGGACCAGGCTGGATAGTACTTGGCCATCCAAGCAGTACGGATGGCTGATCGTATCCGCCTATCTGTATGTATGGGTCCTTTTTCATGTATTGATGGGACCAGTTTGGACAGTCCATAGTCCGTTGAGTTAAATCCTTCCATTCAG
>MU107705.1:0-27531 GCA_012274485.2 Sinapis alba | reverse complement strand
AGAACTTGGTACATGTCTTTAAATAGACTAACAATATAATAAACAATGCATACAAGTTGACTAGAGAAAAGAATAAACAAAGGAGGCCTGGCTTGTGGCAGGACTGATCCGTGGCAGGTCTGACCCATGGCAGAGGCGCGCCCAGCAAGGTTGGAAAGGGACAGGAGCCAACGGTCTTCTTCCTTAACTCCACCCGTGACTTTCTTCATTCTCGGCTCCCTCCTCTTTGTCGACCATCTCCTTTCATTCTGATTTAAGTGAGCTTCCCTCCTTCTCAAGGTAAGCCTTTGCTTGTCTTGCAAGGTACGTTAGGTCACTCCTTGACCTAACTGTACGGACAAGCTACTACATCATTCCTTGATCATCCGAGTGCTTCTCTTGCTTTGATCTCTTCTTCTTTATCACACTTGTTTCTTATTGATGTAACTCAACTCCTTATCTTCTTCTTGCTTCATCTTCACAAATACTTCATTAATTGATTCAGATGAGAGGTTACAAGTTATAAAGGGATTACAATCATGTCTAGGTTCAATGAATTCAACCTAGACATACAAGCATGTGAGGTCAATACAAATACTTGGCTGAGAGGCTCCACATGCTTGGACAGGCTAGAAAGTAGCTCTTCCTTTCCAGCTGTGGTCTCACCTTATCCTCCAACCTTATCCAGACTGCATGGGCGAATTTCTCCTATCCAGATTGGATAAATGCAAGCTAACTTCTCATCTTGACATAGTTACCTTCATCCATAGTTACTGAGGTAACTTTCCAAAGTTATTGTGGTAACTTTGGAGTTACTGTCTCAATCTCACCCCTTCTCTTCTTCAACTGATCCCTGAACCTCCAAGACTCCATCTCGTCATTACCTTCCTCTCAACATTTAGCCTGTTTGGACATATGGCAAGTCCTTGAAGCTTCTAATCAAACCAGGATGAATCACTATGTAAGAAGCTTGATTTGGAACAATTATTCAGTGGAGAGTATCCATGAAGTTGAATAAATCCCAAATGAGTTATGTTTAAGAAGTTCTTCAACTTTCTAATCAGGATATCCATGTTTAGCCTGTTTTGACATATGGCAAGTTGTGCAAGCTTCTAATCAAACCAGGATGAATTACTATGTAAGAAGCTTGATTTGGAACCATTATTCAGTGGATAGTATCCATGAAGTTGAATCAATCCCAAAGGAGCTATGTTTAAGAAGTTATTCCACTTTCTAATGAGGATATCCATGTTTAGCCTGTTTGGACATATGTCAAGTTCTTGAAGTTTCTAACCAAACCAGGATGAATCGCTATGTAAGAAGATTGATTTGGAACCATTATTCATTGGAGAGTATCCATGAAGTTGAATAAATCTCAAAGGAGTTATGTTGAAGAAGTTATTCCACTTTCTAATCATGATATCCATGTTTAGCCTGTTTTGACATATGGCAAGTTCTGCAAGCTTCTAATCAAACCAGGATTAGTTACTATGTAAGTAGCTTGATTTGGAACAATTATTCAGTGGAGAGTATCCATGAAGTTGAATAAATCCCAAAGGAGTTATGTTTAAGAAGTTATTCCACTTTCTAATCAGGATATCCATGTTTAGCCTGTTTGGACATATGGCAAGTTCTTGTAGCTTCTAATCAAACCAGGATGAATCACTATGTAAGAAGCTTGATTTGGAACCATTATTCAGTGGAGAGTATCCATGAAGTTGTATCAATCTCAAAGGAGTTGTGTTTAAGAAGTTATTCCACTTTCTAATCAGGATATTCATGTTTAGCCTGTTTGGACATATGGTAAGTTCTTCATGCTTCTAAACAAACCAAGATGAATCACTATGTAAGAAGCTTGATCTGGAACCATTATTCAGTGGAGAGTATCCATGAAGTTGAATCAATCCCAAAGGAGTTATGTTTAAGAAGTTGTTCCACTTTCTAATCAGGATATCCATGTTTAGCTTGTATGGACATATGGCAAGTTCTTGAAGCTTCTAATCAAACCAGGATAAATCACTATGAAAGAAGCTTGATTTGGAAAAATTATTCAGTGGAGAGTATCCATGAAGTTGAATCAATCCCAAAGGAGTTATGTTTAAGAAGTTGTTCCACTTTCTAATCATGATATCCATGTTTAGCTTGTATGGACATATGGCAAGTTCTTGAAGCTTCTAATCAAACCAGGATAAATCACTATGAAAGAAGCTTGATTTGGAACAATTATTCAGTGGAGAGAATCCATGAAGTTGAATAAATCCCAAAGGAGTTATGTTTAAGAAGTTATTCCACTTTCTAATCAGGATATCCATGTTTAGCCTGTTTTGACATATGGAAGACTGAGTTGCTGGCAATGTGTATATCAGCTTGGTTATCACAGTGCATGGTGATTGGTGTTGTAGCCTCAATTCCCAAGTCTTTACGCAGCCCCTTGATCCATATCAATTCGCTTGTGAGCTTCCTCATGGCTCTATATTCTGCTTCAGCACTTGAACATGAAACTACCTTCTGCTTCTTGCTTTTCCAAGTTACTAAATTGCCTCCAATGAAAGTGCAATACCCAGTAGTTGATCTCTTATCAACTCTGTCTCCTGCCCAATAAGCATCACAGTATCCTACCTGGTGCCTCTCTTTGGTACCTTAAGATCCTCTCAACCATGTTCCAGTGATGAACCTTAGGTGCTTGCATGTGCTGACTGACTTGATTCACAGCAAAGCATATGTCTGGTCTTGTGATGGTCAGATAGATGAGTTTTCCAACCATTCTTCTATACTTCTTGACATCATCAAATGGAGTGTTTTCAAACTCCCCCTCTCGCAACACTTTGTAACCATCTTCAAGAGGAGTTTTAGCTTGTCTTCTTCCAAGATTTCCTGCCTCACTCAACAGATCCATAGCATACTTTCTTTGAGACAGAAACAGTCCTTCCTTGGATCTACACACTTCAATACCCAAGAAATACTTGAGCTCTCCAAGATCCTTGATATCAAATACTGATTTTAGAAATGCCTTTGTTGCCTGAATCCCTTCCTTGTCACTTCCTGTGATGATAATATCATCCACATATATCAAGATGACAACAATGCCTTGTGGACCAGTCAGTGTGAAGAGAGTATGATCTGCCTCTGACTTTCTAAACCCTCTTCCATTCAGTGTGGTGCTTAGCTTGTGATACCAAGCCCTTGGTGATTGCTTAAGACCATAAATTGCTTTCTTCAGCCTCAACATGTTTCCTGGTTTGACTAGGTGCTCTAAACCAGGAGGAGGATGCATGTAAACTTCATCTTCTAACTCTCCTTGCAAGAATGCATTCTTCACATCCATCTGCCAGAAATCCCATTCCAAGTTAGTGGCAATTGAGAAAATGATTCTAATGGTGTGAAGTTTTGCTACTGGTGCAAAGGTATCAATATAATCTTCTCCATATGTCTGAGTAAATCCTCTTGCAACCAGCCTTGTCTTGCGCCTCTCCACTTTTCCATTAGCTAGGTATTTGATTGTGAAAATCCATCTGCTTGTTACTGCCTTCTTTCCTTTAGGAAGTTTAGCTTCAAACCAAGTATCATTGACTATCATTGCGTTAGCCTCATTCCCAACAGACTCTCTCCACTCCTTATGCTCCATAGCTTCTTCATATGACCTTGGGATATACTCATGATCCAATTCTCCATTGAAAACCTGATGTTCTTGAGGGTATTGAGCTAAAGAGCACACTGCTTGTATAGGATGAGCTACTGCCTGAGAGTTGAAGTAGACGCTTGTGTTGATCCAATTAGATGGATCCTTTCTAAGCCTTGTGCTTCTCCTAAGAGGTTGAATAGCTTCAGGTTCTTCTTCCTCATCAGATTCTGCTTCAGGCTGTACTGTTTCTTGCTGTCCTTGTTGTCTTTCATCCTGATCATGAGTTTCTTGTTGATTCCCCCCTTCAGGATCAGGATGAATCACTTCTACAACTTCATCAACCCTTATCTTCATTAACTAAAGCTTTTGGAGCAGGTGCAGCTTCAGGGGAATTCTTTCTTGTTTCTTGATTCTCCTGAGGCATGCCAATACCAAGACTCTCTAGTATGATCCTGAGGTTTGTGGCTTTCTTTGATGCTTGAGATAGATCCTTCAGATCATCCTAACTCTTCTCCTCATAGTATCCCTTTGTCTCCATAAACTTCACATCTCTTGATATTAAAACCCTTCTGGACATTGGATCATAACACTTGTAACCCTTCTGAGTTGGAGAGTAACCAATGAACATAGCTTTTGAGCTTTTAGCATCAAGCTTGTTCCTCTGCTCCCCTGGTATCAACACAAAACAGAGGCATCCAAACACACGCAAGTGATCCAAAGGTGGCTTAGTCTTGTTTAGGACCTCAAAAGGAGACATGTCGTGGAGAACTTTAGTTGGAGTCCTATTGATCAGGTAACTAGCAGACACCACAGCATCACTCCAAAATCTTTTTGGAACATTGGTGTGAAACATCATTGATCTTGCAACTTCCATCAAGTGCATGTTCTTCCTTTCAGCAACTCCATTCTGTTGAGGGGTGTAAGGACAACTTGTCTGGTGAATAATCCCATGATGAGCAAGGTATTGCTTGAATGCCTGACTTGTATACTCTCCACCATTATCTGACCTTAGTATTTTCAACTTGGCATTGAAAGATTGTGTTTCATTTCTTTTGCACACTCTTTGCACACTGCTCCTTTCCTTGTTGCACATGTCTTGAATACTTGCAACACTTCATGACTCTACAACCTCCTTCTCTTAAGTACACACGCCCTATCTTTGCACAATCTTTGTCTTGGCCGTGTGTTATCTTCATTGAGGCTTGATCCTGCTTGTTCTTCTTCAGTTTTGTGTGGAGATGTTTGGCCTTCACTTCCTTTGTTGGGCCTTCACATCTCCTTGTCTTGCTTCACTCTAATACCCTCCCTCAAGCTTGGGCTGCGGAAGCCATTGGTTCCAAAGGCCGAGCTTGCAACACGCAAATGACTACCTCATTAAAAACCTCACCATGTAAAACCACTTGGGATAAAAGCATGATGAGGACAAAAAGAGTATAGCCTTTACGGTGTATTTGGATAGCTATGACCTTGGCTTGAATTGAACTTGAAGCTTCTTTGATCTATGATCTTCTTTTGCTGCTAGAACATGTCTTAGAATCGCCATTGCTTCTGAACTGATTATTGAGAGTGTGTGACACCATGAGAACCGTGTGTGACACCACTTCTCTTGACTAAAAAAAAACGGAATGACACTAGACTCCATGCTTGTGAGCTATGCCTTCTTGATACTTCACATGAAGCATAAAGATTCTTTAGCTAACATCTTGCTGGTTAGCTGATTCATCACTTTCCTACAGTCACTTCTCCTCAAGATCTTCTTGTCTTGGGTCCATGAATCTGAGGCCATTGGTTCTAACCCCCAAAGCTTGCTTCTAATGCTGCCTTAGATCAACCAAACTTGCATTGTCTTCTTGAGACAACCAAGCACAAACACCAATCACCATTCTTAAACTTAGAACCTGTTGAGTATGGACAGATTCAAAGCACAAAATTAGTGACTGATGGAGAGAATAAAGTAACAAGAGAATATGAGAATAAGTAACAAGAGTATGAGAGAATAATGGAGAGTAAGAGTATGGTGGAGAATGAGAGTTTTGCGGAAGCAGTTTCAGTCCATGGCCTTCAAGCTTCATGGCTGATCAACAATGCTGGTGAGGCATGGACATCCCACCAGTTAACACATTTTTAAAATACTTTTCAAATCAGATTACTCAAGAATCTGTTCCAAAACATTTTCAAGATTCAAATCCTTTTTAAAGGGATTCTACAAAATCACTCTTCTTGAAAATCACTTTTCTTCAAATCACCATCAGTCTCTCTCCCTCCCTAAAGCATTGGTTTCATTAGACTTAGAATCTTTTTACCAAGTTTTGAAAAAATTGAGAGACAAAGGGTAGATAAGAAACTGATAATGTTTGAGACCAAAACAAGCAAGGACTCCATCTTAAAAAAAACGATTTTAAAGCACAAAATAAATGGAGTCTTTTGTTTCATTTCCCTCCCTTAGGATTTGTTTAGGATCCAAACTCAAGGCCAGGACCTAATCTTACACATGGGAGTGAGGAAACCAACACAGATCTCCATCTTGCCCTCTTTGAAGAAGTCATTAGACAAGATGAAGAACCAAAGCAAAAGGTTTCAAAGAGAACACTTGGAAATCAATTTTTTTTTTTTTTCAGACACAAGTTTAATCTTTTCTCCCTCCCTCAAGCTGGTATGAACAGATTTTTAAGCTTTCATCCAAAAGCTTAAACAATGAGGAGATTAAGGGAAGAGTCATTGATTTAAAGAAAACTTTTAAAGACTTGCATCTTGAGTAAACACTCAGATTTTAAAAATATACTTCATCTAAACTCTCTACTGTCCAAGTTTTGAATCCTAGCCACATAGCTTCTCAAAACGAATTTTAAAGGGAGAGAGAGTTTCAGATTGAAGAAAAATCGCCAAGAAGAAGTGAGTTCAGCCCAAAAAGAGCAACAAAGCTCTGATACCATGTTGGAAAAGCTAAGAATAGCTAAGAACATGAACTCACTCTTCAAGAATGGAAGAGACAATTAACTTGTGATTGAACCCTCTCAGCAAACAATCAATACAACCATCTGAATCTAGAGAGATTAAGAGGCTGTGAAATTGATACAAGAACTAGAATTAAATTATCTCTAGTATGAATCTCTCCTTGTGAAGTAACACAACACTGATAGTTTGTGTACTTAAGCTTAAATGGTTTAGAATCAGTAAGCTAGAGAAGGCAGTAGATAAAGAAGACTTTAGAGGTGATGTTAGAGTAGAATGGGTAAGCAATGATCTGCCCTTAGGCAGATCCAAAACGTGTAACACTATCTCTCTACATTCTGAATTCTATGAAGAACACTTAGTAAAGGGATGGTAGTACACAATTTTTGTATAAGCTTATCTCTTATTTCTTTTGTTCATATTACAATGGGGAGCCTCTCTATATATAGAGAAATAGCTTAGACACAGCAACAAACAGAGAAAGGGACAACAAGATTAAGCTAATACTATCCTAGAAAATGAATAAACAAGTCTTGAGGAAGCTGCCAAGGAGGAAGAGGACAAGGGAGTTTCTGCAGCAAGGAAGAGATAGTGACAGCTCCCAACAGCTCTCTTTCTTAAGTCTCCATGTGATCCATTTGAATTTAAATCCGTGAGAGAGCTGTTTGGCGCCACTGGTTTTTTTTCTTTCTTGCACGGAATCATCAGCCTATTCTTGCACATTTGGTCTTGATTCTTTTGCACACACTTTGCACATAAGATTATCTTTGACCCTAACTTTTCCCGGAGTGATCTTTGGTGATTCAAGGCTGACCCGGACTTTGCACTTCTTGATTATTCTTGTGCAAACATTGTGCTTCATTTCTTTTGCACACTCTTTGCACACTGCTCCTTTCCTTGTTGCACATGTCTTGAATACTTGCACCACTTCATGACTCTACAACCTCCTTCTCTTAAGTACACACGCCCTATCTTTGAACAATCTTTGTCTTGGCCGTGTGTTATCTTCATTGAGGCTTGATCATGGCTCGTTCTTCTTCAGTTTTGTGTGGAGATGTTTGGCCTTCACTTCCTTTGTTGGGCCTTCACATCTCCTTGTCTTGCTTCACTCTAATAGAACCATTATTCAGTGGAGAGTATCCATGAAGTTGAATAAATCCCAAAGGAGTTATGTTTAAGAAGTTATTCCACTTTCTAATCAGGATATCCATGTTTAGCCTGTTTGGACATATGGCAAGTTCTTCAAGCTTCTAATCAAACCCGGATGAATCACTATGTAAGAAGATTGATTTGGAACCATTATTCGGTGGAGAGTATCCATGAAGTTGAATAAATCCCAAAGGAGTTATGTTTAAGAACTTATTCCACTTTCTAATCACGATATCCATGTTTAGCCAGTTTGGACATATGGCAAGTTCTTGAAGCTTGTAATCAAACCAGGATGAATCTCTATGTAAAAAATTGATTTGGAACTATTAATCGATGGAGAGACTTTCATGAATTTGAATAAATCCCATAGGAGTTATGTTGAATAACTTATTTCACTTTCTAATCAGGATATCCATGTTTAGCCTGTCTTGACATATGGCGAGTTCTTCAAGCTTCTAATCAAACCCGGATGGATCACAATGTAAGAAGCTTGATTTGGAACCATTATTCAGTGGAGAGTATCCATGAAGTTGAATAAATCCCAAAGGAGTTATGTTTAAGAAGTTATTCCACTTTCTAATCAGGATATCCAAGTTTAGCATGTTTGGCCATATGGCAAGTTCTTCAAGCTCCTAATCAAACCACGATGAATCCCTATGTAATAAGATTGATTTGGAACCATTATTCAGTGGATAGTATCCATGAAGTTGAATAAATCCCAAAGGAGTTATGTTTAAGAAGTTATTTCACTTTCTAATCAGTATATCCATGTTTAGCATGTTTGGACATATGGCAAGTTCTTCAAGCTTCTAATCAAACCAGGATGAATCACTATGTAAAAACCTTTATTTGGAACCATTAATCAATGGAGAGTCTTTCATGAAGTTAAATAAATCCCATAGGAGTTATGTTTAAGAAGTTATTCCACGTTCTAATCAGGATATCCATGTTTAGCATGTTTGGACATATGGCAAGTTCTTCATGCTTCTAAACAAACCAAAATGAATCACTATGTAAGAAGGTTGATCTGGAACCATTATTCAGTGGAAAGTATCCATGAAGTTGAATCAATCCCAAAGGAGTTATGTTTAAGAAGTTATTCCACTTTCTAATCAGGATATCCATGTTTAGCATGTTTGGACATATGGCAAGTTCTTGAAGCTTCTAGTCAAACCAGGATGAATCACTATGTAAGAATCTTGATTTGGAAAAATTATTCAGTGGGGAGTATCCATGAAGTTGAATAAATCCCAAAGGAGTTATGTTTAAGAAGTTATTCCACTTTCTAATCAGGATATTCATGTTTAGCCTGTTTGGACATATGGTAAGTTCTTCAAAACTTCTAATTAAACCAGGATGAATCACTATGTAAGAAGCTTGATTTGGAACCATTATTCAGTGGAGAGTATCCATAAAGTTGATGAATCCAAAAGGAGTTATGTTTAAGAAGTTATTCCACTTTCTAATCAGGATATCCATGTTTAGCATGTTTGGACATATGGCAAGTTCTTCAAGCTTCTAATCAAACCAGGACGAATCACTATGTAAAAACCTTGATATGGAACCATTAATCAATGGATAGTCTTTCATGAAGTTAAATAAATCCCATAGGAGTTATGTTTAAGAAGTTATTCCACGTTCTAATCAGGATATCCATGTTTAGCATGTTTGGACATATGGCAAGTTCGTCATGCTTCTAAACAAACCAAAATGAATCACTACGTAAGAAGGTTGATCTGGAACCATTATTCAGTGGAGAGTATCCATGAAGTTTAATCAATCCCAAAGGAGTTATGTTTAAGAAGTTATTCCACTTTCTAATCAGGATATCCATGTTTAGCCTGTTTGGAAATATGGCAAGTTCTTGAAGCTTCTAATCAAACCAGGATGAATCACTATGTAAGAATCTTGATTTAGAAAAACTATTCAGTGGAGAGTATCCATGAAGTTGAATAAATCCCAAAGGAGTTATGTTTAAAAAGTTATTCCACTTTCTAATCAGGATATTCATGTTTAGCCTGTTCGGACATATGGTAAGTTCTTCAAAACTTCTAATCAAACCAGGATGAATCACTACGCAAGAAGCTTGATTTGGAACCATTATTCAGTGGAGAGTATCCATAAAGTTGAATGAATCCCAAAGGAGTTATGTTTAAGAAGTTATTCCACTTTCTAATAAGGATATCCATGTTTAGCATGTTTGGACATATGGCAAGTTCTTCAAGCTTCTAATCAAACTAGGATGAGTCACTATGTAACAAGCTTGATTTGGAACCATTATTCAGTGGAGAGTATCCATAAAGTTGAATAAATCCCAAAGGAGTTATGTTTAAGAAGTTATTCCACTTTCTAATTGTTAGAATGAAGAGAAAATGGCCAGAAGAAACAAGCCAGACCATGATTCAATCCGGATTCAACAGACAAGCCGGTTTAAGGTCTGTCCGTACAGCCATTTGTACACACTCGACATGAGTGACTTGCAAGGCAAGAAAAGGAGTTGGAAAGAGGCTTATGACCGTTTATAGGCTCCAGAGAACATAGGATTCGAATTCAAACAGGAGGAGTAAGTTTATATTAAAGAAAGAAGATCACATGTGCATAAGAGCTTGTACCTGAGCTGTCACTTTCATCAATGGGAGACTGCAACACCATCTCTCCTCCTGTCCATTTCTGCCCCTTCTGGTCGTGCCTGCTCTTGTCCTAATCCTCTTGTCCTCTTCATTTCCCTACAATAATATTTGTTTTGTGTTTCCCCATTTTATGATTTGTTTATTGTTGTCATTTGGCTATTTAAAGCCTTTGTTGTAACCCATTGCAAACTAAGGAGAGGAAGACTCTCTCTTCACCTATTCTGGTTACTAAAACTCTTATCCTCTCATACTCCCACGACCTCACTCTCTACAATACTCAAGAACATTCATACTCTCTTAATCTCTCATTATTCTCACTGATTCTCAACCATACTTTCACTACAATCTTCATTCTCCCACAAACTCTCTCCTTTACTCTGAATCAGAGAAACTCTCACACTGGTTCTTCATATCATATCACCATTTAATCTCTATTCTCTCATGGTATCAGAGCTTACAAGCTCCTGAAAACCCTTCTTACTTCCGCAAACTCTGTCTAAAAATCTCTGTCAAATTTCTGTTCATAATCTCCTTGGATACAACTCTTTATCCATTGGTCCAAAGGTCTTCCAAGAGGGAAGAATCTCACCAGTACTGAACATAAGTGTGTATTCCAGTCTTTGAAGCCCCGAGAAAGCTTCAGCAAGCTCAGGAAAATTCTGTAAGCTTGGATTCTTTTTCATCTCTTGAGAACATCCTTTTACCCAGCAGTCCATAGCTCTCCAAGATGGAGAAATCAACAAATATGGCGTGTCCAGGGACTCTCAAGAGGTTAAGGTGTTTAAAAATAAAGAAAATAACTCTTGAAAGCAAATGTGTTTGGATCAATGCCTCAAATGAAGCTCCATGGCAAACCTTCAGTGTTTCTGCCCATGAAAATGAAGGGCACCCAGAATCTTTGTCTCTGTCCAGCAGATCCTACTTCAAGTTGGAAGAGAAGAGAGGTCAGAAGATTCCAAAATGCAAGGGAGGACTCACCAAAGAAAGGTGTTGGATATTCAATCTACACCTCAAACCAATGCCTTTTCAGTAAGCCCCCATGGGCTGGAGATTCAAGAAACCAGCTCAGGTTTCTTGAGAGTGAGTTGATTCTCCTTCTTTAATAAGAGCATTGTGTGTTATGTTCTTTTGTGTTAAGTTGTGTTAGGATGTTTAGAATATAGCTTGTTGTTCTTGTCTAGTTTGTGCTCCTGGAAAAAAAATCTTGTTCAAGTGTCTTATTTTTCTTGTCTAGAAACTGTCTGCCTTAGGATGTTGTGAAGAGTCTTAGTGTTGTCTATACTTTGTCATTTCTTTGTTTTCTTGCTGTGTGATCCTAGGGTGTTTTAGAATAAGCTAGGGTGTTTTTTTTTAATATCTGCTAGATGTTGTTGGGTTGTTGTTCCTGTCTTATCTATGTCTTCTGGTTCTAGAAAATTAGTCAAAACTGTCTAGAAAATTTGTCTGATTCTGTTTAGAAAATTGTCTTAAAATGTTGCTTAGACTGGTTCTTAGGATGTGTAGTATTTCTGTGTTGTCTGATTGCCTATTTGATGATTGGGAATCAGTGTGGTCGCTTGAACATGATCATGAAGTTGTTGTCCATTATGTGCTGTGTTTTGTAGTTAAATTGTTTTGGAGATCAGACTTGGTGAAACCCATGTTCTGATCTCTTGTGTGTCTACTGATGTTATCCTTAGTTGAGTCAACAGGTTCCTCAATGCCTGGTGATTTCTCTTCCACACACCAAGCACAAGCTCCTGGCTCACACCTTTGAAGACTGCTCAAACCCATTTTCTCAAATTTACTTCAAGATGAAGTCAACAAGGGCCACGGTCCTCTCAGTCATTCTCAGGGGTCCTACCTGCTCCTCTGGTCATGTATGGTGAAGCTACACCATGAAGAAGAAGTGTTAAGGAGACATTCTTCTCACGTACCTCAAAATCTCTCAAAAAACGCTTGTTTGAAGGAAGGCTCAAAAGCTGCTCAAACAGACTGATGATGCCCAATAGCACTAAGCAGACCAGGAGGACAGGAGGGGATACAAGGGTGAGCCTTGCAACAGAGATAAGCAATCAAGGAGAAGAAGGGGTAATGGACCCAAGCTTCAAATCCGCAAGCTCAGATAGAATGTAGGACTATGGAGATTCAAGGAACCAGCTCAGGTTCCTTGGCTGTAAGTTGAATCTCCTAACCTTAATAATAGCTTGTGTGTTGCTCCTGGTTATGTTGAATGGTGGTTGAGTGTCCTAGGGGTCTTTGTTTTAAGTTGCTAGAATTATTGTGTCTAGTTTATGTTTCAAATCATGTCTTGTCTTTAAAGTAATCTTGTGTGTCATGAGTGTCTGTTTTGTTTTATTTTATTTAATCTAGAGGTGTCTGCCTAGGTTGTAAATTGCACTCATGAAATTCTGAATCTTATTAGGTTTGTTACCATTGGTATTTCTGCTTTGTGATGATTAAACATCTAAATGTGCATTCCTAGTTGCTGTTAATCATGTTTAATGTCTAAGTGTGTTGCTTAGCTTCATTCTCTGTTATGATGCATTTATAGGGATCTAGGAGTATTCCTAGTCATGTGTTGCATTTCTGAATTTCTCAGGTTAACTAGATGAATTGTCTAGAATTGTTTCTGCCTCAGGCTGTTATTTCTTCTAGTTTCATGACTAGATGATGCTAGTATTGTTTCTGCCTTAGTTTGACATGTTTCAAGTTAAGTGCATTATGTTTTTAGCAGTGGTGACCAGTCTTGATGTTATTCAGTGATCTGGTCCCATGCTGATGTTACTAATCCCTATATGAGTTGTAATGGTGTATAGGACACAAGATGTGGCTATTAGACCAGAAGCAGCAACAAGAAAAGGGATACCCATGTTGCTCAGAGCCTGCACAAGATGCATATTCCTGATCATGGATAAAAAGGCCCATGTTGTTCAGAGCCTACACTTGGTGTATATTCCTGACCATGGAGAGACATCTTGGGAGTAGAACCAGTTGGCTTAAGCGCAGGCGTTGGAGTTGTTGTGGTCCTGGTTCAAGAGACTCACAAGGAAGGCCATCACTAAGTCATGAGGAGACTGGTGGTTCAAAGACATTGGAGCTGAAGGCAGATGGTGATCCAGTTGGCTTAAGCGCAGATGTTGGTATTGTTGTGCTCCTGGAAGATGGTGAACTGGTTGCCTTAAGCGCAAATGTTGTTATTGTTGTGCTCCCAGCTTCAAAGCTCACTGAAGGTTACTTTTAAGCTTGTCCCTATACTCAGTCAAGCTTGAGGAGGGGAATATCAGTGAGCTACCAAAAGATCCATGAAGCTTTCAGTATTCAGTGTCTCATTTCCTCATAAAAGACCAGCAAGAGGTTGGCTATTTAAACATCAGTGAGCTACCAGAAAGACTCATGGAGGTCTCAGAATCTCATTGACTCATAGAAGGCCAGCAAGAGGTTGGCGATTTAAAAGAGGGCTTAAGTGATCAGTAAGAAGAAGCTGTCCCTCCTCACTGTCCTGACCAGCCAGATACAAGGATTCAAGGATGATTCAATTAGGGAAATTCTTGGCTGAGCAATCACATGATGATGGCAGATCATGGAGTTGCAAAGTTCCCCTACATGTTTAATCATCCTGAGAAGAATGCAAGGCTGGTTGAGAGAAGGAATGGCATGAGGACTCAAGTGCTCAGCACTCCTCATCAACAATCCATAAACTGATGCAAGGGAAGTACCTAAAAGTATTCTGATTCTTATGTTTGAATAAGTTTGCCCCTTGAGAATTAATACATGGTGTTTGTATTGTTGAATCAGGTACCTATTGAGCTCATGAGCAAAGACATGCTTGGTATTAAACCCTGAATGGAGGCAAGAAGCTAGAATAAAGGGGGAGACAAGCTCAGGTCATTAGAAAAAGCTCAAAGGTGATTTGATGGTGAAGCAATTGGCGCCTGATCTGAGTGAGAAGCAAATGGTGCCTTGCTTGCAACTGAAGAGGGCCATGATCCAGGGTTTATGAGTCCCATAACTTTATCATAAGGCTCATAAACCCACTGGCCAGTCCCTAGGCTGAGATGCTGGCACTCTTTTTCCCTAAGTGTTGGTTTTATCCCATGAGATTTTCCACACTTAGGTTTTTAATGAGGCAAGCACTCTTAGTTCCAAGCTTTCCCAAGGATCTCCTATGGTCAAGCTTGAGGGGGAGTGTTAGAATGAAGAGAAAATGGCCAGAAGAAACAAGCCAGACCATGATTCAATCCGGATGCAACAAACAAGCCGGTTTAAGGTCTGTCCGTACAGCCATTTGTACACACTCGACATGAGTGACTTGCAAGGCAAGAAAAGGAGTTGGAAAGAGGCTTATGACCGTTTATAGGCTCCAGAGAACATAGGATTCGAATTCAAACAGGAGGAGTAAGTTTATATTAAAGAAAGAAGATCACATGTGCATAAGAGCTTGAACCTGAGCTGTCACTTTCATCAATGGGAGACTGCAACACCATCTCTCCTCCTGTCCATTTCTGCCCCTTCTGGTCGTGCCTGCTCTTGTCCTAATCCTCTTGTCCTCTTCATTTCCCTACAATAATATTTGTTTTGTGTTTCCCCATTTTATGATTTGTTTATTGTTGTCATTTGGCTATTTAAAGCCTTTGTTGTAACCCATTGCAAACTAAGGAGAGGAAGACTCTCTCTTCACCTATTCTGGTTACTAAAACTCTTATCCTCTCATACTCCCACGACCTCACTCTCTACAATACTCAAGAACATTCATACTCTCTTAATCTCTCATTATTCTCACTGATTCTCAACCATACTTTCACTACAATCTTCATTCTCCCACAAACTCTCTCCTTTACTCTGAATCAGAGAAACTCTCACACTGGTTCTTCATATCATATCACCATTTAATCTCTATTCTCTCATGGTATCAGAGCTTACAAGCTCCTGAAAACCTTTCTTACTTCCGCAAACTCTGTCTAAAAATCTCTGTCAAATTTCTGTTCATAATCTCCTTGGATACAACTCTTTATCCACTGGTCCAAAGGTCTTCCAAGAGGGAAGAATCTCACCAGTACTGAAGATAAGTGTGTATTCCAGTCTTTGAAGCCCCAAGAAAGCTTCAGCAAGCTCAGGAAAATTCTGTAAGCTTGGATTCTTGTTCATCTCTCTTGAGAACATCCTTTTACCCAGCAGTCCATAGCTCTCCAAGATGGAGAAATCAACAAATATGGCGTGTCCAGGGACTCTCAAGAGGTTAAGGTGTTTGAAAATGAAGAAAATAACTCTTGAAAGCAAATGTGTTTGGATCAATGCCTCAAATGAAGCTCCATGGCAAACCTTCAGTGTTTCTGCCCATGAAAATGAAGGGCGCCCAGAATCTCTGTCTCTGTCCAGCAGATCCTACTTCAAGTTGGAAGAGAAGAGAGGTCAGAAGAGTCCAAAATGCAAGGGAGGACTCACCAAAGATAGGTGTTGGATATTCAATCAAAAACCTCAAACCAATGCCTTTTCAGTAAACCCCCATGGGCTGGAGATTCAAGAACCAGCTCAGGTTTCTTGAGAGTGAGCTGATTCTCCTTCTTTAATAAGAGCATTGTGTGTTATGTTCTTTTGTGTTAAGTTGTGTTAGGATGTTTAGAATATAGCTTGTTGTTCTTGTCTAGTTTCTGCTCCTGGAAAAATCTTGTTCAAGTGTCTTATTTTTCTTGTCTAGAAACTGTCTGCCTTAGGATGTTGTGAAGAGTCTTAGTGTTGTCTATACTTTGTCATTTCTCTGTTTTCTTGCTTTGTGATCCTAGGGTGTTTTAGAATAAGCTAGGGTGTTTTTTTTTTTTAATATCTGCTAGATGTTGTTGGGTTGTTGTTCCTGTCTTATCTATGTCTTCTGGTTCTAGAAAATTAGTCAAAAACTGTCTAGAAAATTTGTCTGATTCTGTTTAGAAAATTGTCTTAAAATGTTGCTTAGACTGGTTCTTAGGATGTGTAGTGTTTCTGTGTTGTCTGATTGCCTATTTGATGATTGGGAATCAGTGTGGTCGCTTGAACATGATCATGAAGTTGTTGTCCATTATGTGCTGTGTTTTGTAGTTAAATTGTTTTGGAGATCAGACTTGGTGAAACCCATGTTCTGATCTCTTGTGTGTCTACTGATGTTATCCTTAGTTGAGTCAACAGGTTCCTCAATGCCTGGTGATTTCTCTTCCACACACCAAGCACAAGCTCCTGGCTCACACCTTTGAAGACTGCTCAAACCCATTTTCTCAAATTTACTTCAAGATGAAGTCAACAAGGGCCACGGTCCTCTCAGTCATTCTCAGGGGTCCTACCTGCTCCTCTGGTCATGTATGGTGAAGCTACACCATGAAGAAGAAGTGTTAAGGAGACATTCTTCTCACGTACCTCAAAATCTCTCAAAAAACGCTTGTTTGAAGGAAGGCTCAAAAGCTGCTCAAACAGACTGATGATGCCCAATAACACTAAGCAGACCAGGAGGACAGGAGGGGATACAAGGGAGAGCCTTGCAACAGAGATAAGCAATCAAGGAGAAGAAGGGGTAATGGACCCAAGCTTCAAATCCGCAAGCTCAGATAGAATGTAAGACTATGGAGATTCAAGGAACCAGCTCAGGTTCCTTGGCTGTAAGTTGAATCTCCTAACCTTAATAATAGCTTGTGTGTTGCTCCTGGTTATGTTTAATGGTGGTTGAGTGTCCTAGGGGTCTTTGTTTTAAGTTGCTAGAATTATTGTGTCTAGTTTATGTTTCAAATCATGTCTTGTCTTTAAAGTAATCTTGTGTGTCATGAGTGTCTGTTTTGTTTTATTTTATTTAATCTAGAGGTGTCATCCTAGGTTGTAAATTGCACTCATGAAATTCTGAATCTTATTAGGTTTGTTACCATTGGTATTTCTGCTTTGTGATGATTAAACATCTAGATGTGCATTCCTAGTTGCTGTTAATCATGTTTAATGTCTAAGTGTGTTGCTTAGCTTCATTCTCTGTTATGATGCATTTATAGGGATCTAGGAGTATTCCTAGTCATGTGTTGCATTTCTGAATTTCTCAGGTTAACTAGATGAATTGTCTAGAATTGTTTCTGCCTTAGGTTGTTATTTCTTCTAGTTTCATGACTAGATGATGCTAGTATTGTTTCTGCCTTAGTTTGACATGTTTCAAGTTAAGTGCATTATGTTTTTAGCAGTGGTGACCAGTCTTGATGTTATTCAGTGATCTGGTCCCATGCTGATGTTACTAATCCCTATATGAGTTGTAATGGTGTGTAGGACACAAGATGTGGCTATTNATCCTCTTGTCCTCTTCATTTCCCTACAATAATATTTGTTTTGTGTTTCCCCATTTTATGATTTGTTTATTGTTGTCATTTGGCTATTTAAAGCCTTTGTTGTAACCCATTGCAAACTAAGGAGAGGAAGACTCTCTCTTCACCTATTCTGGTTACTAAAACTCTTATCCTCTCATACTCCCACGACCTCACTCTCTACAATACTCAAGAACATTCATACTCTCTTAATCTCTCATTATTCTCACTGATTCTCAACCATACTTTCACTACAATCTTCATTCTCCCACAAACTCTCTCCTTTACTCTGAATCAGAGAAACTCTCACACTGGTTCTTCATATCATATCACCATTTAATCTCTATTCTCTCACTAATCAGGATATCCATGTTTAGCATGCTTGGACATATGGCAAGTTCTTTAAGCTTCTAATCAAACCAGGATGAATCACTATGTAAGAAGCTTGATTTGGAACCATTATTCAGTGGATAGTATCCATGAATTTGAATAAATCCCAAAGGATTTATGTTTAAGAAGTTATTCCACTTTCTAATCAGGATATCCATGTTTAGACTCTTTGGACATATGGCAAGTTCTTCAAGCTTCTACTCAAACCAGGATGAATTACTATGTAAGAATATTTATTTGGAACCATTATTCAGTGGATAGTATCCATTAAGTTGAATAAATCCCAAAGGAGTTATGTTTAAGAAGTTATACCACTTTCTAATCAGGATATCCATGTTTAGCATGTTTGGACATATGGCAAGTTCTTCAAGCTTCTAATCAAACCAGGATTAATCACTATGTAAAAAGCTTCATTAGTAACCATTATTTAGTGGAGAGTCTTTCATGAAGTTGAATAAATCCCATAGGAGTTATGTTGAATAACTTATTCCACTTTCTAATCAAGATATCCATGTTTAGCCTGTTTGGATATATGGCAAGTTCTTCAAGCTTCTAATAAAACCCGGATGAATCACTATGTGAGAAGCTTGATTTGGAACCATTATTCAGTGGAGAGTATCCATGAAGTTGAATAAATCCCAAAGGAGTTATGTTTAAGAAGTTATTTCACTTTCTAATCAGGATATCCATGTTTAGCATGTTGTGACATATGGCAAGTTCTTCAAGCTTCTAATCAAACCAGGATGAATCACTATGTAAAAAGCTTTATTTGGAACCATTAATCAATGGAGAATCTTTCATGAAGTTAAATAAATCCCGTAGGAGTTATGTTTAAGAAGTTATTCCACGTTCTAATCAGGATATCCATGTTTAGCATGTTTGGACATATGGCAAGTTATTCATGCTTCTAAACAAACCAAAATGAATCGCTATGTAAGAGGTTGATCTGGAACCATTATTCAGTGGAGAGTATCCATGAAGATGAATCAATCTCAAAGGAGTTATGTTTAAGAAGTTATTCCACTTTCTAATCAGGATATTCATGTTTAGCCTGTTTGGACATATGGCAAGTTCTTGAAGCTTCTAATCAAACCAGGATGAATCACTATGTAAGAATGTTGATTTGGAAAAATTATTCAGTGGGGAGTATCCATGAAGTTGAATAAATCCCAAAGGAGTTATGTTTAAGAATTTATTCCACTTTCTAATCAGGATATTCATGTTTAGCCTGTTTGGACATATGGTAAGTTCTTCAATACTTCTAATTAAACCAGGATGAATCACTACGTAAGAAACTTGATTTGGAACCATTATTCAGTGGAGAGTATCCATAAAGTTGAATAAATCCCAAAGGAGTTATGTTTAAGAAGTTATTCCACTTTCTAATCAGCATATCCATGTTTAGCATGTTTGGACATATGGCAAGTTCTTCAAGCTTCTAATCAAACTAGGATGAGTCACTATGTAACAAGCTTGATTTGGAACCATTATTCAGTGGAGAGTACCCATGAAGTTGAATAAATCCCAAAGGAGTTATGTTTAAGAAGTTATTCCACTTTCTAATCAGGATATCCATGTTTAGCATGTTTGGACATATGGCAAGTTCTTTAAGCTTCTAATCAAACCAGGATGAATCACTATGTAAGAAGCTTGATTTGGAATCATTATTCAGTGGATAGTATCCATGAAGTTGAATAAATCCCAAAGGAGTTATGTTTAAGAAGTTATTCCACTTTCTAATTAGGATATCCATGTTTAGCATGCTTGGCCATATGGCAAGTTCTTTAAGCTTCTAATTAAACCAGGATGAATCACTATGTAAGAAGCTTGATTTTGAACCATTATTCAGTGGATAGTATCCATGATATTTAATAAATCCCAAAGGATTTATGTTTAGGAAGTTATTCTACTTTCTAATCAGGATATCCATGTTTAGCCTCTTTGGACATATGGCAAGTTCTTCAAGCTTCTAATCAAACCAGGATGAATTACTATGTAAGAATCTTTATTTGGAACCATTATTCAGTGGATAGTATCCATGAAGTTGAATAAATCCCAAAGGAGTTATGTTTAAGAAGTTATTCCACTTTCTAATCAGGATATCCATGTTTAGCCTGTTTGGACATATGGCAAGTTCTTCAAGCTTCTAATCAAACCAGGATTAATCACTATGTAAAAAGCTTGATTTGTAACCATTATTCAGTGGAGAGTCTTTCATGAAGTTGAATAAATCCCATAGGAGTTATGTTGAATAACTTATTCCACTTTCTAATCAGGATATCCATGTTTAGCATGTTTGGACATATGGCAAGTTCTTCAATCTTCTAATCAAACCCGGATGAATAACTATGTGAGAAGCTTTATTTGGAACCATTATTCAGTGGAGAGTATCCATAAAGTTGAATAAATCCCAAAGGAGTAATGTTTAAGAAGTTATTCCACTTTATAATCAGGATATCCATGTTTCGCCTGTTGTGACATATGGCAAGTTCTTCAAGCTTCTAATCAAACCAAGATGAATCACTATGTAAAAAGCTTGATTTGGAACCATTAATAAATGGAGAGTCTTTCATGAAGTTAAATAAATCCCATAGAAGTTATGTTTAAGAAGTTATTCCACGTTCTAATCAGGATATCCATGTTTAGCATGTTTGGACATATGGCAAGTTCTTCATGCTTCTAAACAAACCAAAATGAATCGCTATGTAAGAAGGTTGATCTGGAACCATTATTCAGTGGAGAGTATCCATGAAGATGAATCAATCCCAAATGAGTTATGTTTAAGAAGTTATTCCACGTTCTAATAAGGATATCCATGTTTAACCAGTTTGGACATATTGCAAGTTCTTGAAGCTTCTAATCAAACCAGGATGAATCACTATGTAAGAATCTTGATTTGGAAAAATTATTCAGTGGGGAGTATCCATGAAGTTGAATAAATCCCAAAGGAGTTATGTTTAAGAAGTTATTCCACTTTCTAATCAGGATATTCATGTTTAGCCTGTTTGGACATATGGTAAGTTCTTCAAAACTTCTAATTAAACCAGGATGAATCACTACGTAAGAAGCTTGATTTGGAACCATTATTCAGTGGAGAGTATCCATAAAGTTGAATGAATCCCAAAGGAGTTATGTTTAAGAAGTTATTCCACTTTCTAACCAGGATATCCATGTTTAGCATGTTTGGACATATGGCAAGTTCTTCAAGCTTCTAGTCAAACTAGGATGAGTCACTATGTAACAAGCTTGATTTGGAACCATTATTCAGTGGAGAGTATCCATGAAGTTGAATAAATCCCAAAGGAGTTATGTTTAAGAAGTTATTCCACTTTCTAAACAGGATATCCATGTTTAGCATGTTTGGACATATGGCAAGTTCTTTAAGCTTCTAATTAAACCAGGATGAATCACTATGTAAGAAGCTTGATTTGGAACCATTATTCAGTGGATAGTATCCATGAATTTGAATAAATCCCAAAAGATTTATGTTTAAGAACTTATTCCACTTTCTAATTAGGATATCCATGTTTAGCATGTTTGGACATATGGCAAGTTCTTTAAGCTTCTAATCAAACCAGGATGAATCACTATGTAAGAAGCTTGATTTGGAATCAATATTCAGTGGATCGTATCCATGAAGTTGAATAAATCCCAAAGGAGTTATGTTTAAGAAGTTATTCCACTTTCTAATTACGATATCCATGTTTAGCATGCTTGGACATATGGCAAGTTCTTTAAGCTTCTAATTAAACCAGGATGAATTATATGTAAGAATATTTATTTGGAACCATTATTCAGTGGATAGTATCCATGAAGTTGAATAAATCCCAAAGGAGTTATGTTTAAGAATTTATTCCACTTTCTAATCAGGATATCCATGTATAGCCTGTTTGGATATATGGCAAGTTCTTCAAGCTTCTAATCAAACCAGTGTTGAATAACTTATTCCACTTTCTAATCAGGATACCCATGTTTAGCCTGTTTGGTCATATGGCAAGTTCTTCAAGCTTCTAATCAAACCCGGATGACTCACTATGTGACAAGCTTGATTTGGAACCATTATTCAGTGGAGAGTATCCATGAAGTTGAATAAATCCCAAAGGAGTTATGTTTAAGAAGTTATTCCACTTTCTAATCAGGATATCCATGTTTAGCCTGTTGTGACATATGGCATTTCTTCAACCTTCTAATAAAACCAGGTTGAATCACTCTGTAAAAAGCTAGATTTGGAACCATTAATCAATGGAGAGTCTTTCATGAAGTTGAATAAATCCCAAAGGAGTTATGTTTAAGAAGTTATTCCACTTTCTAATCAGGATATCCATGTTTAGCCTGTTTGGACATATGGCAAGTTCTTCAAGCTTCTAATCAAACCCGGATGAATCACTATGTGAGAAGCTTGATTTGGAACCATTATTCAGTGGAGAGTATCCATGAAGTTGAATAAATCCCGAAGGAGTTATGTTTAAGAAGTTATTCCACTTTCTAATCAGGATATCCATGTTTAGCATGTTTGGACAAATGGCAAGTTCTTCAAGATCCTAATCAAACCAGGATGAATCACTATGGAAGAAGATTGATATGGAACCATTATTCAGTGGAGAGTATCCATGAAGTTGAATAAATCCCAAAGGAGTTATGTTTAAGAAGTTATTCCACTTTCTAATCAGGATATCCATGTTTAGCCTTTTATAACATATGGCAAGTTCTTCAAGCTTCTAATCAAACCAGGATGAATCACTGTGTAAAAAGCTTGATTTGGAACCATTAATCAATGGAGAGTGTTTCATGAAGTTGAATAAATCCCAAAGGAGTTATGTTTAAGAAGTTATTCCACTTTCTAATCAGGATATCCATGTTTAGCCTTTTTGGACATATGGCAAGTTCTTCAAGCTTTTAATCAAACCAGAATGAATTGTTGACATGAAGAAGAAATAATGACAAGTAGAAGAAGGCAATTCAGATTGATCAAGATTATCCAGTTTAGTGTGATCTCAACTAAGGCTTGAACTACAAGGTAACCAATCTGGTTAGTGTAACCAGAAGGAGCATTTCGAAGTCCCTGAGTGTTCAGAAGAGGCAGGGAGCCGTTGGAGTGTAAAGACAAGAGGAATATCACATGTTTGACTTAAGGAAGCAAAAGGCAGGAGCTGTCACTATCATCCCTGATCTGATCAGTCTGCCTTGCTCAGAATCCCTTTGTTTATTATTTCTGGATTGTCATTTTGTATCTGAGTTTCCCTATTTATGGGGTTGTAACCATGAACTACATTAAGCAAGTAAAATCATTTTACTCACTTGCATACTCTCTCTCTCTTCTCCCACACGATTTCTCTCTTCTCTCTCTTGTTCTTCATGATATTCTTCACTTAAACTCCCTTCTGGTTCTTTAATTGTCACATGGTATCAGAGCTCCAAAGCTGTTGAGACCTATTCTAGCTCACTCTCTTCTGTTTAAACTCACTTACTTCCGCAAATCCCTCGGTTTTTCCATCCTCTGTTCTTCATCCCCTGTTTTATACTCTGTTCCACTCACTCTGTTTCTCATCCCCTGTTTCAGTCAATCTGTCCCTTATCCTCTGTTCTTACACTTTCTTTTCACTAGCCAAAACAATTTTTAAATGGAGACTGCTAAGCTAGTTGCAATTCCAGTGACCCTAACAGGGGTAAACTACTTGTTGTGGTCTAGATTGGCCAAGACAGTGTGAGAATTGAAGAATCTGAGAGAGATTATGGGAAGAACATGAAGAACAATGAAGAACATGAGAGAGAGGGGATTTCGAAATTGAGAGAGAGAGAAGAGGAAATATGTTTCCTTGATTCATTTGTTACAAGTTACACATCCTTTTAAAGGGAAACAATCTGAACAACTTGACAAACTAATATAATAAATAATGCTGGTGAAAGAAGACAAATAGGCAGGCCAGCAGGATCAGAACTAGCAGGATCAGAGACAGCAGGATGCAGGACCAGCAGGTTGATAGTGACAGGTCTGTCTCTCTCCTCCTTAACCTTCACATGTGATCTCCTCTTGTCAACTTGCTATTTTCGAAATTCAACCTCCCTGATAGCTTCTGGTTGCTCAAACAAGATAATGTGCAAGTCTCATTCAGTTACTTGCCTTCCAAGTCAGGTTAGGTCAACCTCAACTCAGCTGGTTCCATATTGCCTTTTCTTCTCCATAACTCCATCTTATTTCTTCTTCATCTCAACACTCCCCCTCAAGCTTGACCTTATGTACTGGTCAAGCTTGGAACCATGAAGAACTTCCCTCATTAAAACCTTAATGTGCAAAACCCAGTGGGACAAAAACACATCAAGGAAAAAGAGTAGAAGTCTTCATGATAGGAAAGTCAGTGAGATGTGAGGTCTATGAGTCCCAACTTGGAGTGGATGAACTCACAGACTTTTGTGCTTGCTGCCTTTGTGAAGATATCAGCTAGCTGGTCTTCACTTCTAGTGTAGCAAGGTAAGATAACTTGTTGCTCCACTGCTTGTCTCACTTTATGGCAGTCTACTTCAATATGCTTTGTTCTCTCATGAAACACAGAATTTGAAGCTATGTGTATGGCCGCCTGGTTATCACAGTGCATGGTGATTGGAGTTGTTGTCTCAATGCCCAAATCCCTCAGTAGGTTCTTGATCCATATGAGTTCACTAGTGAGCTTCCTCATAGCTCTATACTCTGCCTCAGCACTAGAACATGACACCACTTTCTGCTTCTTGCTCTTCCAAGTTACCAAGTTACCTCCAATGAATGTACAATACCCAGTGGTTGATCTCCTATCAACTCTATCTCCTGCCCAATCAGCATCACAATATCCTACAGTCTCAGTGCTTCCATTGCAACCCATCCAAACACCTTGACCAGGAGCTTCTCTCAAGTATCTCATGATTCTTTCAACCATGTTCCAATGATGTACCTTAGGAGCTTGCATATGCTGACTGACTTGGTTCACAGCAAAACAAATGTCAGGTCTTGTGATGGTCAGATAAATGAGTTTCCCAACCATTCTTCTATACTTCTTCACATCCTTAAATGGAGTGTTCTCAAACTCCCCCTCTCGCAGCACTTTGTAGCCATCCTCAAGAGGAGTCTTTGCTGCTCTTCCTCCAAGGTCTCCTGCCTCTCTCAACAGATCCATTGCATACTTCCTTTGAGATAGAAATAGTCCTTCCTTGGATCTACACACTTCAATTCCAAGGAAATACTTTAGCTCTCCAAGATCCTTGATGTCAAACACTGATTTTAGGAATGCCTTTGTGGCCTGAATCCCATCCTTGTCGCTTCCTGTTATGATAATATCATCTACATATATCAGGATAACAATAATGCCTTGTGGTCCAGTCAGTGTGAAGAGAGTATGATCAGCTTCTGACTTCCTAAATCCTCTTCCATTCAGTGTGGTGCTTAGCTTGTGATACTAAGCCCTTGGTGATTGCTTCAAGCCATAAATTGCTTTCTTCAGCCTCAACACATTCCCTGGTTTGACCAAATGCTCTAGACCAGGAGGAGGATGCATGTAGACCTCATCTTCTAACTCTCCTTGCAGAAAGGCATTCTTCACATCCATTTGCCACAGATCCCATTCCAAGTTAGTAGCAATTGAGAAGATGATCCTAATAGTGTGAAGCTTTGCTACTGGTGCAAATGTATCAATGTAATCCTCTCCATATGTCTGAGTGAATCCTCTTGCAACCAGCCTTGTCTTGCGCCTCTCCACCTTTCCATTTGCCAAGTACTTAATGGTGAAAACCCACTTACTTGTCACTGCCTTCTTGCCTTTTGGAAGTTCAGCCTCATACCAAGTGTCATTGACTATCATAGCATTGGTTTCATTCCCAACAGAGTCTCTCCACTCTTTAAACTCCATTGCCTCTTCATATGACCTTGGGATATACTCCTGATCCAGTTGACCAATAAAGACTTGGTGTTCTTGTGGATATTGAGCCAATGAGCATACTGCCTGTATAGGATGAGCCACTGCCTGAGAGTTGAAGTAGACTCTCGTGTTGATCCAGTTTGAAGGATCCTTTCTCAGCCTTGTACTTCTCCTAAGAGGCTGAACTGCTTCAGGTTCTTCTTCTTCCTCCTCAGATTCTGCTTCATCAGATTCTGCTTCATGGTTCACTGGTTCTGGTTGCCCTTGTTGCCTTTCATCATGATCATGAGTTTCTTGTTGATTCCCCCCTTCAGGATCAGGGTGGGTGACTTCTACAGCTTCATCAACCCCATTTTCCTCAACCACAGTTCCTGGACCAGATGTAGCTTCAGGTGGACACACCCTTGTTTCCTGATTTTCTTGAGGCATGCTGATGCCAAGATTCTCCAAAATCATCCTGAGATTGGCAGCTTTGTCTGTTGCTTGGGAGAGGTCTTTCAAGTTATCCCAACTCTTTTCCTCATAGTACCCCTTAGTCTCCACAAACTTCACATCTCTTGATATTGAAACCTTTCTTGCCACTGGATCATAGCACTTATAACCCTTTTGTGTTGGAGAGTAGCCAATGAACATAGCCTTTGAGCTCCTGGCATCTAGCTTGCTCCTTTGTTCCCCTGGTACCAACACAAAGCAGAGGCATCCAAATACTCTCAAATGGTTCAGAGATGGCTTGTTGTTGTTTAATACTTCAAATGGAGACAATTCATTGAGAATCCTAGTGGGGATTCTGTTGATAAGATAACAAGCAGCCATCACAGCATCACTCCAAAATCTCTTTGGAACATTAGTGTGAAACATCATTGACCTTGCTACTTCCATTAGGTGCCTATTCTTCCTCTCAACTACTCCATTTTGCGGAGGAGTATAAGGACAGCTTGTCTGATGTATGATCCCATGTTGAGCTAGATACTGCTTGAATGCTTGACTTGTGTACTCTCCACCATTATCTGATCTGAGGATCTTGAGTTTGGCACTGAAATGATTGGAGACATGGGTCTGAAAATTCTTGAAAGCTTCAAGTACTCTGTTCTTAGACTGAATCAGTATCACCCAAGTATACTTAGACTTCTCATCAATGAAGGTCACAAAGTATTTGTGATTTTCTCTAGATAGACAAGGAGCAGTCCACACATCAGAGTGAACAAGGTCAAAACACTTCTCATAGATGGTGCTAGACCTTGGAAAAACTGTTCTACAATGCTTCCCAAGGATACATGCTTCACACACATCATTCTCAAACACCACACCCGGAAGCATCAGATTTAGGGCTCTAGCATGGGGATGTCCCAATCTAGCATGCCATGTGTTGCTATCAACCTCAGTAGCTGTACTGACCATGCAAATAGAAGGTTCTGTCCTTTGGAGATGATAAAGTTCATCCTTGCTGTGTCCTTTTCCAATCAACTTCCCTGTCTTCAAATCTTGAAACTCAACCTCATCTGGCCTGAAGACAACTTGACAACTCAAGTCAACAGTAGCTTTCCTTACTGACAGCAAGTTAGATGTAAACTGAGGCATATATAAGGCAGATGATTCCCTATCAAACAGCCTAAGATTCCCTATCCCTTCTATCTTAACCTTATCTC
>MU107704.1:15508-43629 GCA_012274485.2 Sinapis alba | reverse complement strand
TAGATTTATTATTTTTATAAAAGTTGTGTTGTGTGATGGTTATATTTATTTCAAACTGTAAAATCTATTCACGGATGTGATAAATTCTAACATGTATTATTACATAAAATTATAATTTATAAAATTAAGAAACAAATTATTTTTAAAAAAATTCTAAATATTACATGATGAAAGTTTTTTAATCGATCTTTATTATGTATATATATATATTTAAACTTACAATTCTTAGTTACTAAATTTCATTCCCTAATGTTTATATAGTCATTCGGCATTCTACCAGAACTCACTCCACTTTTTACCTTCATCAGCGTACTGGTATATAAACACATCTATATCACCTCTTTTTTTTGCTTAAAATATAATTTTGGGAACGTATCTAACTATTTCTACGGTTGGATAAATACGATTTTATTTCTATTAGGGTTATATTATATCATATGCTTTGGGCATGGGAGGGCTACCATGGATTATAATGTCTGAGGTAATACATAATCTTCAGTGTATAGTGTTATTAATAATACATATGTGTAACTCAAATTTTAAAATATAAGAAATCAACTTCCCTAACTCGTACATTTTTACAGATATTTCCTATGAACGTAAAAGTTTCAGCTGGAACTTTAGTTACTGTTACCAACTGGGCATGTGGTTGGGTTATTACTTTCACCTTCAATTTACTAATGCAATGGAATGCATCAGGTAAATACTCATTTGATGTTTATATGTTCTAATTATAATACTTATTTTGCAAGGGACACTACAACTTATTCATATTCCTGATTATCTTGTTAATAATTTTTGTTTCAGGAACATTTTTAATTTTCTCATCCGTCTCAGCCGCGTCGATCGTGTTTATCTATTTCATAGTGCCTGAGACGAAAGGAAGGTCACTCGAAGAAATACAAACATTGTTTTCGAATTCTGTTCGTTAGTACAAAGTATCATTTTATTTCTTGATGCAAGAAAAGTTAAAAAAAAAAAAGAAAGAAAGAAAGAGAAGAGTTACAAATTTACTAGCGTTCATGTGAGTTTGACTTGTGTTGGATGATTATATCGAATTTTTATTTGGTGCCTTAAAACATTAAATATGTTATTGTCGATGTTAAAATAATTGAGTATTAATATTATTAAAAATAAGAATTTTATAAAATCATATTGGGGTTGATTGATTTTGCAAAGATCACTTGTCTTGGATATTCGTAGACCATGGTTTTATCTTTCAAGGTGGCGAATTATTTGGGAACTCAATATTGGTGGACAATGAAAGCTCCACCAATATACTTATCTTAGATGCATACAACGACCTAGGAATGGGAAAAGAGGCGGCCCTGAAATTTGAAAGCTATACCACTTGTAGGCTTTAGCAGGGAGGTCGAGCAGACCATAGGCGATGTAATCCTTTCTATGTATGCATAATGAGTGAACATGTCAATTAAATTCCTAGTAGTAGATTGTTCCTCGTCGTACAATATGATAATGGGATGTCCATGTATCCAATGACACGGGAGCAATAGCCTTCACCTTATATTAGGTCATCAAATTTTCTATTCCCTAGAGCATCAAGGAAATAAAAGGGGATCAGGAGAATTCTTGCTCCTGCTACCATACGACTCAAAAAGGAGAGACTACAATTTTATAGCAAATATTCTGTCAGGAACTTCAAGATATGCTCCTTATTGCCAGCCACCCTACGACAAAGACTTATAGACTTCCTCTGGTCAAAATTTGGCTATTTCACCTTGTCCATGTGGACATGCCTCATATTAACCTGGAGATATATAATAATGAACAAGCTGCAAGTTGATCCTCAGTATGAGTCATGAGTCAGTATAACATAAAAGGCGCAAGTTCCTCCAAAGCTAACCACATTATTTAAATGTATTAATGTATGTTTAACTCTTTTTCGGATAAACTGATATCATTTTTAATTTTCACACAATTAATTTAATAAAACTTTATATACTGCCTAAATTAGTGGAATAACCACTAAGAAATTTCTATTCTCTCGAGAAAGGAAAGAAAAAATGATTCAAACCTCTTTGACCATCATCATACACCAGTGAACAATGCAACTATGCATTAAAACAAAATTGTCATAATTTTTAAATTTTTCTTAAAAAATGTGGATTAACAACCTCTATGAAAATATTGAGTATTCGGTAAAAACTCTATTTACGAAAGGTTATAGTCTTTAATGCATTATAAAATTTCAGACCACATTCTTTATATGTATTAATATATGCTTAACTCTTTTTAGGGTAAATTGACATCAATTTTAAATTTTAACATAATTAATTTAATAAAACATTATATACTGGCTAAATTAGTGGAATAACCACAAAGAAATTTCTATTATCTCGAAAAACGGAGACAACAAAGGATCCAAACTTCTTTGACCATCATCCTACGTCAGTGAATGATGCAACTATGCAATAAAACAAGATTGTCATAATTTTTGGATTTTTCTTAAAATATGTGGGCTAACCCCTACGAAAATATTGAGTTTTCGGTAAATGATCTATTTACCAAAGATTATAGTCTTTAATGCATTATAAAATTTCAAATCACATTTTTTATACGTATTTATATATGCTTAACTCTTTTTAGGCTAAGTTGAAATCAGTTTTAAATTTTTACACAATTAATTAAAAAAATACTTTATATACTGGCTAAATTAGTGGAATAAACACAAAGAAATTTCTATTATCTAGAGAAACAGAGACAACAAAGAATCCAAACCTCTTTGACCATCATCCTACGTCAGTGAACGATGCAACTATGCATTAAAACAAGATTGTCATAATATTCGAATTTTTCTTAAAATATGTGGGCTAACCCTTACGAAAATATTGAGTTTTCGATAAATGCTCTGTTTACCAAAGGTTATAGTCTTTAATGCATTATAAAATTTCAAACCACATTATTTATATGTATTAATATATTCTTAACTATTTTTAGGGTAAATTGACATCAGTTTTCAATTTTTACACAATTGATTTAATAAAACTTTATATATTAGCTAAATTAGTGGAATAACCAAAAAGAAATTTCTATTATCTCGAGAAACGAAGACAACAAAGGATCCAAACCTCTTTGACCATCATCTTACGTCAGTGAACTATACAACTATGGATTAAAACAAGATTGTCATATTTTTCAATTTTTTCTTAAAATATGTGGGTAACCCCTACGAAAATATTGAGTTTTCGGTAAATGCTCTATTTACCAAAGGTTAAAGTCTTTAATGCTTTATAAAATTTCAAACCACATTCTTTATATGTATTAATATATGCTTAAATCTTTTTAGGGTAAATTGACATCAGTTTTAAATTTTTACACAATTAATTTGATAAAACTTTACTTACTGGCTAAATTAGTGGAATAATCACAAAGAAATTTTTTATATCCTGAGAAACGGAGACAACAAAGGATCCAAACCTCTTTGACCATCATCCTACGTCAGTGAACGATGCAACTATGCATTAATTTTTTTTTTTCATATTTTTCAAAATTTTCTTAAAATATGTTGGTTAACCCTTATGAAAATATTGAGTTTTCGGTAAATGCTCTATTTACCAAAATTTATAGTCTTTAATGCTTTATAAAACTTCAAAACACATTCTTTATATGTATTAATATATACTTAACTCTTTTTAGGATAAATTGACATCAGTTTTAAATTTTACTCAATTAATTAAAAAAAAACTTTATTTACTGGCTATATTAGTGGAATAACCACAAAGAAATTTCTATTATCTCGAGAAACAGAGACAACAAAGGATCCAAAACTCTTTGACCATAATCCTACGTCAGTGAACGATGCAATTATGCATTAAAACAAGATTGTCATAGTTTTCGATTTTTTCTTAAAATATGTGGGCTAACCCTTACAAAAATATTGAGTTTTCAGTAAAAATGATCTATTTACCAAAGGTTATAGTCCTTAATGCATTATAAAATTTCAAACAACATTCTTTAAATGTATTAATATATGATTAACTCTTTTAAGGGTAAATTGACATCAATTTTAAATTTTTACATCATTAATTTAATAAAACATTATATACTGGCTAAATTAGTGGAAAAACCACAAAGAAATTTCTATTATCTCGAGAAACGGAGACAACAAAGGATCCAAACCTCTTTGACCATCATCCTACATCAGTGAACGATGCAACTATGCATTAAAACATGATTTTCATATTTTTCAAAATTTTCTTAAAATATATGGGTTAATCCCTACGAAAATATTGAGTTTTCGGTAAATGCTCTATTTACCAAAGGTTATAGTCTTTAATGCTTTATAAATATTCAGACCACATTCTTTATATGTATTATTATATGCTTAACTCTTTTTAGGGTAAACTGACATCAGTTTTAAATTTTTAAACATTTAATTTAATAAAACATTATATACTGGCTAAATTAGTGGAATAACCACAATTTTTTTTTCTATTATCTCGAGAAACGGAGACAACAAAGAATCCAAACCTATTTGACCATCATCCTATGTCAGTGAACGATGCAACTATGCATTAAAACATGATTGTCATATTTTTCAAATTCTTCTTAAAATATGTGGGGTAAACCCTACGAAAATATTGAGTTTTTGGTAAATGCTCTATTTACCAAAGGTTATAGTCTTTAATGCATTATAAAATTTCAAACCACATTCCTTATATGTGTTAATATATGCTTAACTCTTTTTAGGGTAAATTGAAATCAAGTTTAAAATTTGACACAATTAATTAAATAGAACTTTATATAGTGGCTATATTAGTAGAATAACCACAAAAAAATTCTATTATCTCGAGAAACGGAGATAACAAAGGATCCAAACTTCTTTGACCATCATCGTACGTCAGTGAATGATATTCCTATGTATTAAAACAAGATTGTCATAATTTCAGATTTTTCTTAAAATATGTGGGATAACCCCTACGAAAATATTGATTTTTCGGTAAATGATCTATTTACCAAAGGTTATAGTCTTTAATGCATTATAAAATTTCAAATCACATTTTTTATACGTATTTATATTCGCTTAACTCTTTTTAGGCTAATTTTAAATCAGTTTTAAATTTTTACACAATTATTTAAAAATACTTTATATACTGGCTAAATTAGTGAAATAACCACAAAGAAATTTCTATTATCTAGAGAAACGGAGACAACAAAGGATCCAAACCTCTTTGACCATCATCATTCGTCAGTGAACGATGCAACTATGCAATAAAACAAGATTGTCATAATTTTCAAACTTATCTTAAAATATGTGGCCTAACCCCTACGAAAATATTGAGTTTTTGGTAAATGCTCTGTTTACCAAAGGTTATAGTCTTTAATGCATTATAAAATTTCAAACCACATTATTTATATGTATTAATATATGCTTAACTCTTTTAGGGTAAATTGACATCAGTTTTCAATTTTTACACAATTAATTTAATAAAACTTTATATACTAGCTAAATTAGTCGAATAACCACAAAGAAATTTCTATTATCTCGAGAAACAGAGACAACAAAGGATCCAAACCTCTTTGACCATCATGCTACGTCAGTGAACTACACAACTATGCATTAAAACAAGATTGTCATATTTTTCAAACTTTTCCTAAAATATGTGGGCTAACCCCTACGAAAATATTGAGTTTTTGGTAAATGCTCTGTTTACCAAATGTTATAGTCTTTAATGCATTATAAAATTTCAAACCACATTCTTTATATGTATTAATATATGCTTAACTCTTTTAGGGTAAATTGACATCAGTTTTCAATTTTTACACAATTAATTTAATAAAACTTTATATACTAGCTAAATTAGTGGAATAACCACAAAGAAATTTCTATTATCTCGAGAAACAGAGACAACAAAGGATCCAAACCTCTTTGACCATCATCCTACGTCAGTGAACTATACAACTATGCATTAAAATATGATTGTCATATTTTTCAATTTTTTCTTAAAATATGTGGGTTAACCCCTAGAAAAATATTGAGTTTTCGGTAAATGCCCTATTTACCAAAGGTTATAGTCTTTAATGCTTTATAAAATTTCAAACCACATTCTTTATATGTATTAATATATGCTTAAATCTTTTTAGGTTAAATTGACATCAGTTTTAAATTTTTACACAATTAATTTGATAAAACTTTATATAGTGGCTAAATTAGTGGAATAACCACAAAGAAATTTCTTATATTTCGAGAAACGGAGACAACAAAAGATCCAAACTTCTTTGACCATCATCCTACGTCAGTGAATGATGCAAATATGCATTAAACAATATTGTCACAATTTTCGGATTTTTCTTAAAATATGTGGGCTAACCCCTACGAAAATATTGAGTTTTCGGTAAATGCTCTGTTTACCAAAGGTTATAGTCTTTAATGCTTTATAAAATTTCAAACCACATTCTTTATATGTATTAATTTATGTTTAACTCTTTTTAGGGTAAATTTACATCATTTTTATTTTTTTACACAATTAATTTAATAAAACATTATATACTCGCTAAATTAGTGGAATAACCACAAATAAATTTCTTATATCTCGAGAAACGGAGACAACAAAGGATCCAAACCTATTTGACCATCATCCTACGTCAGTGAACGATGCAACTATGCATTAAAAAAAGATTTTCATATTTTTTAAAATTTTCTTTAAATATGTGGGTTAACCCTTACGAGAATATTGAGTTTTCGGTAAATGCTCTATTTACGAAAGGTTATAGTCTTTAATTCTTTATTAAATTTCAAACCACATTATTTATATGTATTAATATATGCTTAACTCTTTTTAGGATAAATTGACATCAGTTTTAAACTTTTACACAATTAATTAAAAAAAAACTTTATATACTGGCTATATTAGTGGAATAACCACAAAGAAATTTCTATTATCTCGAGAAACGGAGACAACAAAGGATCCAAACCACTTTGAACATCATCCTACGTCAGTGAACGATGCAACTATGCATTAAAACAAGATTTTCATAATTTTCGAATTTTTCTTAAAATATGTGGGTTAAACCCTACGAAAATATTGAGTTTTCGGTAAATGCTCTATTTACTAAAGGTTATAGTCTTTAATGCATTATAAAATTTCAAACCACATTCTTTATATGTGTTAATATATGCTGAACTCTTTTTAGGGTAAATTTAAATCAGGTTTAAAATTTGACACAATTAATTAAATAGAACTTTATATAGTGGCTATATTAGTGGAGTAACCACAAAAAATTTCTATTATCTCGAGAAACGGAGATAACAAAGTATCCAAACCTCTTTGACCATCATCGTACGTCAATGAATGATGCAATTATGCATTAAAACAAGATTGTCATAATTTTTGGATTTTTCTTAAAATATGTGGGCTAACCCCTACGAAAATATTGAGTTTTCGGTAAATGATCTATTTACCAAAGGTTATAGTCTTTAATGCATTATAAAATTTTTAATCACATTTTTTATACGTATTTATATATGCTTAACTCTTTTTAGGCTAATTTAAAATCAGTTTTAAATTTTTACACAATTAATTAAAAAAAACTTTATATACTGGCTAAATTAGTGAAATAACCACAAAGAAATTTCTATTATCTAGAGAAACGGAGAAAACAAAGGATCCAAACCTCTTTGACCATCATCCTACGTCAGTGAATGATACAAATATGCATTAAAACAAGATTTTCATAATTTTCAAACTTTTCTTAAAATATGTGGGATAACCCCTACGAAAATATTGAGTTTTCGGTAAATGCTCTGTTTACCAAAGGTTATAGTCTTTAATGCATTATAAAATTTCAAACCACATTCTTTATATGTATTAATATATTCTTAACTCTTTTAGGGTAAATTGACATCAGTTTTCAAATTTTACACAATTAATTTAATAAAACTTTATATACTAGCTAAATTAGTGGAATAACCACAAATAAATTTTTATTATTTCGAGAAACGGAGACAACAAAGGATCCAAACCTCTTTGACCATCATCCTACGTCAGTGAACTATACAACTATGCATTAAAACAAGATTGTCATTTTTTCAATTTTTTCTTAAAATATGTGGGTTAACTCTTACAAAAATATTGAGTTTTCGGTAAATGCTCTATTTACCAAAGTTTATAGTCTTTAATGCTTTATAAAATTTCAAACCACATTCTTTATATGTATTAATATATGCTTAACTCTTTTTAGGGTAAATTGACATCAGTTTTAAATTTTTACACAATTAATTTAATAAAATATTATATACTGGCTAAATTAGTAAAATAACCACAAAGACATTTCTATTATCTCGAGAAACGGAGATAACAAAGGATCCAAACCTCTTTGACCATCATCCTACGTCAGTGAACGATGCAACTATGCATTAAAAAAAGATTTTCATATTTTTCAAAATTTTCTTCAAATAAGTGGGTAAACCCCTACGAAAATATTGAGGTTTTGGTAAATGCTCTATTTACCAAAGGTTATAATCTTTAATGCTTTATAAAATTTCAAACCACATTCTTTATATGTATTAATATATGCTTAACTATTTTAGGGTAAATTGACATCAGTTTTAAATTTTTACACAATTAATTAAAAAAAAACTTTATATACTGCCTATATTAGTGGAATAACCACAAAGAAATTTCTATTATCTCGAGAAACGGAGACAACAAAGGATCCAAACCTCTTTGACCATCATCCTACGTCAGTGAATGATGCAACTATGCATTAAAACAAGATTTTCATAAGTTTTGAATTTTTCTTAAAATATGTGGGCCCCTGCGAAAATACTGAGTTTTCGGTAAATGATCTATTTACCAAAGGTTATAGTCTTTAATGCATTATAAAATTACAAACCACATTCTTTATATGTATTAATATATGCTTAACTCTTTTTAGGGTAAATTGACATCAGTTTTTAATTTTTACACAATTAATTTAATAAAGCATTATATATTGGCTAAATAGTGGAATAACCACAAAGAAATTTCTTATATTTCGAGAAACGGAGACAACAAAGGATCCAAACCTCTTTGACCATCATCCTACGGCAGTGAACGATGCAATTATGCATTAAAACAAGATTTTCATAATTTTTTGAATTTTTCTTAAAATATGTGGGTTAAACCCTACGAAAATATTGAGTTTTTGGTAAATGCTCTATTTACCAATGGTTATAGTCTTTAATGCATTATAAAATTTCAAACCACATTCTTTATATGTGTTAATATATGCTTAACTCTTTTTAGGGTAAACTTAAATCAGGTTTAAAATTTGACACAATTAATTAAATAGAACTTTATATAGTGGCTATATTAGTGGAATAACCACAAAAAAATTTATATTATCTCGAGAAACGGAGATAACAAAGGATCCAAACCTCTTTGACCATCATCGTACGTCAATGAATGATGCAACTATGCATTAAAACAAGATCATCATAATTTTTGGATTTTTCTTAAAATATGTGGGTTAACCCTACGAAAATATTGAGTTTTCGGTAAATGATCTATTTACCAAAGGTTATAGTCTTGAATGCATTATAAAATTTCAAATCACATTTTTATACGTATTTATATATGCTTAACTCTTTTTAGGCTACTTTGAAATCAGTTTTAAATATTTTTACACAATTAATTTAAAAAAGACATTATATACTGACTAAATTAGTGAAATAACCACAAAGAAATTTCTATTATCTAGAGAAACGGAGACAACAAAGAATCCAAACCTCTTTGACCATCATCCTACGTCAGTGAACGATGCAAATATGCATTAAAACAAGATTTTCATATTTTTCAAAATTTTCTTCAAATAAGTGGGTTAACCACTACGAAAATATTGAGTTTTTGGTAAATGCTCTATTTACCAAAGGTTATAGTCTTTAATGCATTATAAAATTACAAACCACATTCTTTATATGTACTAATATATGCTTAACTCTTTTTAGGGTAAATTGACATCAGTTTTCAATTTTTACACAATTAATTTAATAAAGCATTATATATTGGCTAAATAGTGGAATAACCACAAAGAAATTTCTTATATCTCGAGAAACGGAGACAACAAAGGATCCAAACCTCTTTGACCATCATCCTACGTCAGTGAACGATGCAATTATGCATTAAAACAAGATTTTCATAATTTTTTGAATTTTTCTTAAAATATGTGGGTTAAACCCTACGAAAATATTGAGTTTTTGGTAAATGCTCTATTTACCAATGGTTATAGTCTTTAATGCATTATAAAATTTCAAACCACATTCTTTATATGTGTTAATATATGCTTAACTCTTTTTAGGGTAAATTTAAATCAGGTTTAAAATTTGACACAATTAATTAAATAGAACTTTATATAGTGGCTATATTAGTGGAATAACCACAAAAAAATTTATATTATCTCGAGAAACGGAGATAACAAAGGATCCAAACCTCTTTGACCATCATCGTACGTCAATGAATGATGCAACTATGCATTAAAACAAGATCATCATAATTTTTGGATTTAACCCTACAACAATGAAAATATGTGGGTTAACCCTACGAAAATATTGAGTTTTTGGTAAATGATCTATTTACCAAAGGTTATAGTCTTGAATGCATTATAAAATTTCAAATCACTTTTTTTATACGTATTTATATATGCTTAACTCTTTTTAGGCTACTTTGAAATCAGTTTTAAATATTTTTACACAATTAATTTAAAAAAAACATTATATACTGGCTAAATTAGTGAAATAACCACAAAGAAATTTCTATTATCTAGAGAAACGGAGACAACAAAGAATCCAAACCTCTTTGACCATCATCCTACGTCAGTGAACGATGCAAATATGCATTAAAACAAGATTGTCATAATTTTCAAACTTTTCTTAAAATATGTGGGCTAACCCCTACGAAAATATTGAGTTTTCGGTAAATGCTCTGTTTACCAAAGGTTATAGTCTTTAATGCATTATAAAATTTCAAACAACATTCTTTATATGTATTAATATATGCTTAACTCTTTTAGGGTAAATTGACATCAGTTTTCAATTTTTACACAATTAATTTAATAAACTTTATATACTAGCTAAATTAGTGGAATAACCACAAATAAATTTTTATTATTTCGAGAAACGGAGACAATAAAGGATCCAAACCTCTTTGACCATCATCCTACGTCAGTGAACTATACAACTATGCATTAAAACAAGATTGTCATATTTTTCTATTTTTTCTTAAAATATGTGGGTTAACTCCTACAAAAATATTGAGTTTTCGGTAAATGCTCTATTTACCAAAGTTTATAGTCTTTAATGCTTTATAAAATTTCAAACCACATTCTTTATATGTATTAATATATGCTTAACTCTTTTTAGGGTAAATTGACATCAGTTTTAAATTTTTACACAATTAATTTAATAAAATATTATATACTAGCTAAATTTGTGGAATAACCACAAATATATTTTTATTATCTCGAGAAACGGAGATAACAAAGGATCCAAACCTCTTTGACCATCATCCTACGTCAGTGAACGATGCAACTATGCATTAAAAAAATATTTTCATATTTTTCAAAATTTTCTTCAAATAAGTGGGTTAACCCCTACTAAAATATTGAGTTTTGGTAAATGCTCTATTTACCAAAGGTTATAATCTTTAATGCTTTATAAAATTTCAAACCACATTCTTTATATGTATTAATATATGCTTAACTATTTTAGGGTAAATTGACATCAGTTTTAAATTTTTACACAATTAATTAAAAAAAAACTTTATATACTGGCTATATTAGTGGAATAACCACAAAGAAATTTCTATTATCTCGAGAAACGGAGACAACAAAGGATCCAAACCTCTTTGACCATCATCCTACGTCAGTGAATGATGCAACTATGCATTAAAACAAGATTTTCATAAGTTTTGAATTTTTCTTAAAATATGTGGGATAACCCCTGCGAAAATACTGAGTTTTCGGTAAATGATCTATTTACCAAAGGTTATAGTCTTTAATGCTTTATAAAATTTCAAACCACATTATTTATATGTATTAATATATGCTTAACTCTTTTAGGGTAAATTGACATCAGTTTTAAATTTTTACATAATTAATTTAATAAAACATTATATACTGGCTAAATTAGTGGAATATCCACAAAGACATTTCTATTATCTTGAGAAATGGAGATAACAAAGGATCCAAACCTCTTTGACCATCATCCTACGTCTGTGAACGATGCAACTATGCATTACAAAAAGATTTTCATATTTTTCAAAATTTTCTTCAAATATGTGGGTTAACCCCTACGAAAATATTGAGTTTTCGGTAAATGCTCTGTTTACAAAAGGTTATAGTCTTTAATGCATTATAAAATTTGAAACCACATTCTTTACATGTATTAATATATTCTTAACTCTTTTAGGGTAAATTGACATCAGTTTTCAATTTTACACAATTAATTTAATAAAACTTTATATACTAGCTGAATTAGTGGAATAACCACAAAGAAATTTCTATTATTTCGAGAAACGGAGACAACAAAGGATCCAAACCTCTTTGACCATCATCCTACGTCATTGAACTATACAACTATGCATTAAAAAAAGATTTTCATATTTTTCAATTTTTTCTTAAAATATGTGGGTTAACCCCTACAAAAATATTTAGTTTTCGGTAAATGATCTATTTACCAAAGGTTATAGTCTTTAATGCATTATATAATTTCAAACCACATTCTTTATATGTATTAATATATGCTTAACTCTTTTTAGGGTAAATTGACATCATTTTTAAATTTTTACACAATTAATTTAATAAAACATTATATACTGGCTAAATTAGTGGAATAACCACAAAGAAATTTCTTATATCACGAGAAACGGAGACAACAAAGGATCAAAACCTCTTTGACCATCATCCTACGTAAGTGAACGATGCAACTATACATTAAAAAAATATTTTCATATTTTTCAAAATTTTCTTAAAATATGTGGGTTAACCCCTACGAAAATATTGAGTTTTCGGTAAATGCTTTATTTACCAAAGGTTATAGTCTTTAATGCATTATAAAATTTCAAACCACATTCTTTATATATATTATTATATGCTTAACTCTTTTTACGGTAAATTGAAATCAGTTTTAAATTTTTACACAATTAATTTGATAAAACTTTATATACTGGCTAAATTAGTGGAATAACCACAAAGAAATTTCTATTATCTCGAGAAACGGAGACAACAAAGGATCCAAACTTCTTTGAGCATCATCCTACGTCAGTGAATGATGTAAATATGCATTAAACAAGATTGTCATAATTTTTGGATTTTTCTTAAAATATGTGGGCTAACACCTACGAAAATATTGAGTTTTCGGTAAATGATATATTTACCAAAGGTTATAGTCTTTAATGCATTATAAAATTTTAAACCATATTCTTTATATGTATTAATATATGCTTAACTATTTTTAGGGTAAATTGACATCAGTTTTCAATTTTTACACAATTAATTTAATAAAACTTTATATACTATCTAAATTAGTAGAATAACCACAAAGAAATTTCTATTATCTCGAGAAACGGAGACAACAAAGGATCCAAACCTCTTTGTCCATCATCCTACGTCAATGAACAATACAACTATGCATTAAAACAAGATTGTTATATTTTTCAATTTTTTCTTAAAATATGTGGGTTAACCCCTACGAAAATATTGAGTTTTCGGTAAATGCTCTATTTACCAAAGGTTATAGTCTTTAATGCTTTATAAAATTTCAAACCACATTCTTTATATTTATTAATATATGCTTAACTCTTTTTAGGGTAATTTGACATCAGTTTTAAATTTTTACACAATTAATTTGATAAAACTTTATTTACTGGCTAAATTAGTGGAATAACCACAAAGAATTTTTTTATATCCCGAGAAACGGAGACAACAAAGGATCCAAACCTCTTTGACCATCATCCTACGTAAGTGAACGATGCAACTATGCATTAAAAAAAGATTTTCATATTTTTCAAAATTTGCTTAAAATATGTGGGTTAACCCCTACGAAAATATTGAGTATTCGGTAAATGCTTTATTTACCAAAGGTTATAGTCTTTAATGCTTTATAAAATTTCAGATCACATTCTTTATATGTACTAATATATGTTTAACTCTTTTTAGGGTAAATTGATATCAGTTTTAAATTTTTAAACAGTTAATTTAATAAATCATTATATACTGGCTAAATTAGTGGACTAACCACAAAAAATTCTATTATCTCGAGAAACGGACACAACAAAGGATCCAAACCTATTTGACCATCATCCTATGTCAGTGAACGATGCAAATATGCATTAAAACATGATTGTCATATTTTTCAATTTTTTTCTTAAAATATGTGGGTTATGCCCTACAAAAATATTAAGTTTTCGGTAAATGCTCTATTTACCAAAGGTTATAGTCTTTAATGCATTATAAAATTTCAAACCTCATTCTTTATATGTGTTAATATATGATTAACTCTTTTTTAGGGTAAATTTAAATCATGTTTAAAATTTGACACAATTAATTAAATAGAACTTTATATACTCGCTATATTAGTGGAATAACCACAAAAAATTTCTATTATCTCGAGAAACGGAGACAACAAAGGATCCAAACTTCTTTGACCATTATCGTACGTCAGTGAATGATGCAACTATGCATTAAAACAAGATTGTCATAATTTCGGATTTTTCTTAAAATATGTGGGCTAACCCCTACGAAAATATTGATTTTCGGTAAATAATTTATTTACCAAAGGTTATAGTCTTTAATGCATTATAAAATTTCAAATCACATTTTATACGTATTTATATATGCTTAACTCTTTTTAGGCTAAGTTGATATCAGTTTTAAATTTTTACACAATTAATTAAAAAAAACTTTATATACTGGCTAAATTAGTAAAATAACCACAAAGAAATTTCTATTATCTAAAGAAACGGAGACAACAAAGGATCCATACCTCTTTGACCATCATCCTACGCCAGTGAACGATGCAACTATGCTTTAAAACAAGATTGTAATAATTTTCAAACTTTTCTTAAAATATGTGGGCTAACCCCTATGAAAATATTGAGTTTTCGGTAAATGCTCTGTTTACCAAAGGTTATAGTCTTTAATGCATTGAAAAAATTCAAACCACATTCTTTATATGTATTAATATATGCTTAACTCTTTTAGGGTAAATTGACATCAGATTTCAATTTTTACAAAATTAATTTAATAAAANTTTGACCATCATCCTACGCCAGTGAACGATGCAACTATGCTTTAAAACAAGATTGTAATAATTATCAAACTTTTCTTAAAATATGTGGGCTAACCCCTATGAAAATATTGAGTTTTCGGTAAATGCTCTGTTTACCAAAGGTTATAGTCTTTAATGCATTGAAAAAATTCAAACCACATTCTTTATATGTATTAATATATGCTTAACTCTTTTAGGGTAAATTGACATCAGATTTCAATTTTTACAAAATTAATTTAATAAAACTTTATATACTAGCTAAATTAGTGGAATAACCACAAAGAAATTTCTATTATCTCGAGAAATGGAGACAACAAAGGATCCAAACCTCTTTGACCATCATCCTACGTCAGTGAACTATACAACTATGCATTAAAATAAGATTGTCATATTTTTCAATTTTTTCTTAAAATATGTGGGTTAACCCCTAGAAAAATATTGAGTTTTCGGTAAATGCTCTATTTACCAAAGGTTATAGTCTTTAATGCTTTATAAAATTTTAAACCACATTCTTTATATGTATTAATATATGCTTAAATCTTTTTAGGTTAAATTGACATCATTTTTAAATTTTTACACAATTAATTTGATAAAACTTTATATACTGGCTAAATTAGTGGAATAACCACAAAGAAATTTCTTATATCTCGAGAAACGGAGACAACAAAGGATCCAAACTTCTTTGACCATCATCCTACTTCAGTGAATGATGCAAATATGCATTAAACAAGATTGTCATAATTTTCGGATTTTTCTTAAAATATATGGGCTAACCCCTACGAAAATATTGACTTTTCGGTAAATGATCTATTTACCAAAGGTTATAGTCTTTAATGCATTATAAAATTTCAAACCACATTCTTTATATGTATTAATATATGTTTAACTATTTTTAGGGTAAATTGACATCAGTTTTCAATTTTTACACAATTAATTTAATCAAACTTTATATACTATCTAAATTAGTAGAATAACCACAAAGAAATTTCTATTATCTCGAGAAACGGAGACAACAAATGATCGAAACCTCTTTGACCATCATCCTACGTCAATGAACTATACAACTATGCATTAAAACAAGATTGTCATATTTTTCAATTTTTTCTTAAAATATGTGGGTTAACCCCTAAGAAAATATTGAGTTTTCGGTAAATGCTCTATTTACCAAAGGTTATAGTCTTTAATGCTTTATAAAATTTCAAATCACATTTTATACGTATTTATATATGCTTAACTCTTTTTAGGCTAAGTTGATATCAGTTTTAAATTTTTACACAATTAATTAAAAAAAACTTTATATACTGGCTAAATTAGTAAATTAACCACAAAGAAATTTCTATTATCTAAAGAAACGGAGACAACAAAGGATCCATACCTCTTTGACCATCATCCTACGCCAGTGAACGATGCAACTATGCTTTAAAACAAGATTGTAATAATTATCAAACTTTTCTTAAAATATGTGGGCTAACCCCTATGAAAATATTGAGTTTTCGGTAAATGCTCTGTTTACCAAAGGTTATAGTCTTTAATGCATTGAAAAAATTCAAACCACATTCTTTATATGTATTAATATATGCTTAACTCTTTTAGGGTAAATTGACATCAGATTTCAATTTTTACAAAATTAATTTAATAAAACTTTATATACTAGCTAAATTAGTGGAATAACCACAAAGAAATTTCTATTATCTCGAGAAACGGAGACAACAAAGGATCCAAACCTCTTTGACCATCATCCTACGTCAGTGAACGATGCAACTATGCATTAAAACAAGATTGTCATAATTTTTGAATTTTTCCTCAAATATGTGGGTTAACCCCTACAAAAATATTGAGTTTTTCGGTAAATTTTGTATTTACCAAAGGTTATAGTCTTTCATGTTTTATAAACTTTCTAACCACGTTATTTATATGTATTAATATATGTTTAACTCTTTTTAGGGTAAATTGATATCAGTTTTAAATTTTTAAACAGTTAATTTAATAAATCATTATATACTGGCTAAATTAGTGGACTAACCACAAAAAATTCTATTATCTCGAGAAACGGACACAACAAAGGATCCAAACCTATTTGACCATCATCCTATGTCAGTGAACGATGCAAATATGCATTAAAACATGATTGTCATATTTTTCAATTTTTTTCTTAAAATATGTGGGTTATGCCCTACAAAAATATTAAGTTTTCGGTAAATGCTCTATTTACCAAAGGTTATAGTCTTTAATGCTTTATAAAATTTCAAATCACATTTTATACGTATTTATATATGCTTAACTCTTTTTAGGCTAAGTTGATATCAGTTTTAAATTTTTACACAATTAATTAAAAAAAACTTTATATACTGGCTAAATTAGTAAAATAACCACAAAGAAATTTATATTATCTAAAGAAACGGAGACAACAAAGGATCCATACCTCTTTGACCATCATCCTACGCCAGTGAACGATGCAACTATGCTTTAAAACAAGATTGTAATAATTATCAAACTTTTCTTAACATATGTGGGTTAACAAGATTGTTTCAAATTTTTAGACAATTAAATTAATAAAACTTTATAAACTGGCTAAATTAGTGGAATAACCACAAAGAAATTTCTTATATCTCGAGAAATGGAGACAACAAAGGATCCAAACCTCTTTGACCAACATCCTACGTCAGTGAACAATGTAACTATACATTAAAAAAGATTTTTATATTTTTAAAATTTTTCTTAACATATGTGGGTTAACCCCTACGAAAATATGGTGTTTTCGGTAAATGCTCTATTTTCCAAAGGTTATAGTCTTTAATGCTTTATAAAATTTCAAACCACATTCTTTATATGTATTAATATATGCTTAACTATTTTTAGGGTAAATTGACATCAATTTTCAATTCTTACACATTTAATTTAATAAAACTTTATATACTAGCTAAATTAGTGGAATAACCACAAAGAAATTTCTATTATCTCGAGAAACAGAGACAACAAAGGATCCAAACCTCTTTGACAATCATCCTACGTCAGTGAACTATACAACTATGCATTAAAACAAGATTGTCATATTTTTTAATTTTTTTCTTAAAATATGTGGGTCCCTACGAAAATATTGAGTTTTCGGTAAATGCTCTATTTACCAAAGGTTATAGTCTTTAATGCTTTATAAAATTTCAAACCACATTATTTATATGTATTAATATATAATTAACTCTTTTAGAGTAAATTGACATCAGTTTTAATTTTTTACACAATTAATTTAATAAAACTTTATATACTCGCTAAATTAGTGGAATAACCACAAAGAAATTTCTATTATCTCGAGAAACGGAGACAACAAAGGATCAAAACCTCTTTGACCATCATCCTACGTAAGTGAAAGATGCAACTATGCATTAAAACAAGATTTCTATATTTTTCAAAATTTTCTTAAAATATCTGGGTTAACCCCTACGAAAATATTTAGTTTTCGGCAATGCTCTATTTATCAAAGGTTATAGTCTTTAATGCTTTAAAAAATTTCAAACCACATTATTTATATGTATTAATATATGCTTATCTCTTTTTAGGGTAAATTGACATCTGTTTTAAATTTTACACAATTAATTTAATAAAACATTATATACTCGCTAAATTAGTAGAATAACCACAAATAAATTTCTATTATCTCGAGAAAAGGAGACATCAAAGGATCTAAACCTCTTTGATTATCATACTACGTCAGTGAACGATGCAACTATGCATTAAAACATGATTGTCATATTTTTCAAATATTTCTTAAAATATGTGGGTTAACCCCTACGAAAATATTGAGTTTTCGTAAATGCTCTATTTACCAAAGGTTATAGTCTTTAATACTTTATACAATTTCAAACCACATTATTTATATGTATTAATATATGCTTAACTCTTTTTAGGGTAAATTGACATCAGTTTTAAATTTTTACACAATTAATTTGATAAAACTTTATATACTGCTAAATTTGTGAAATAACCACAAAGAAATTTCTATTATCTCGATAAATGGAGACAACAAAGGATCCAAACCTATTTTACCATCATCCTATGTCAATGAACGATGCAAATATGCATTAAAACATGATTGTCATATTTTCAATTTTTTTTAAAAAATATGTGGGTTAAACCCTACGAAAATATTGAGTTTTTGGTAAATGCTCTATTTACCAAAGGTTATAGTCTTTAATGCTTTATAAAACTTCAAACCACATTCTTTATATGTATTAATATATGCTTAACTCTTTTTAGGGTAAATTGACATCAGTTTTAATTTTTTACACAATTAATTAAAAAAAAACTTTATATACTGGCTATATTAGTGGAATAACCACAAAGAAATTTCTATTATCTCGAGAAATGGAGACAACAAAGGATCCAAACCTCTTTGACCATCATCCTACATCAGCGAACGATGCAACTATGCATTAAAACAAAATTTTCATAATTTTTTAATTTTTCTTAAAATATGTGGGCTAACCCTTACGAAAATATTGAGCTTTCGGTAAATGATCTATTTACCAAAGGTTATAGTCTTTAATGCATTATATAATTTCAAACCACATTCTTTATATGTATTAATATATGCTTAACTCTTTTTAGGGTAAATTGACATCATTTTTAAATTTTTACACAATTAATTTAATAAAACATTATATACTGGCTAAATTAGTGGAATAACCACAAAGAAATTTCTTATATCACGAGAAACGGAGACAACAAAGGATCCAAAACTCTTTGACCATCATCCTACGTCAGTGAACGATGCAACTATACATTAAAAAATATTTGAATATTTTTCAATTTTTTTTAATATATGTGGATTAACCCCTACAAAAATATTGAATTTTCAGTAAATGCTCTGTTTACAAAAGGTTATAGTCTTTAATGCATTATAAAATTTCAAACCACATTCTTTATATGTATTAATATATGCTTAACTATTTTTAGCGTAAATTGACATCAATTTTCAATTTTTACACAATTAATTTAATAAAACTTTATATACTCGCTAAATTAGTGGAATAACCACAAAGAAATTTCTATTATCTAGAGAAACGGAGACAACAGAGGATCCAAACCTCTTTGACCATCATCCTACGTCAGTGAACGATACAACTATGCATTAAAACAAGACTGTCATAATTTTCGAATTTTTCTTAAAATATGTGGGCTAACCCCTACGAAAATATTGAGTTTTTGGTAAATGCTCTGTTTACCAAAGGTTATAGTCTTTAATGCATTATAAAATTTCAAACCACATTCTTTATATGTATTAATATATGCTTAACTGTTTTTAGGATAAATTGACATCAGTTTTCAATTTTTACACAATTAATTTAATAAAACTTTATATACTGGCTAAATTAGTGGAATAACTACAAATAAATTTCTATTATCTAGAGAAACGAAGACAACATAGGATCCAAACCTTTTTGACCATCATACTACGTTAGTGAACGATGCAACTATGCATTAAAACAACATTGTCATAATTTTCAAATTTTTCTTAAAATATGTGGGCTAACCCCTACGAAAATATTGAGTTTTCGGTAAATGCTCTGTTTACCAAGGGTTATAGTCTTTAATGCTTTATAAAATTTCAAACCACATTCTTTATATGTAATAATATATGCTTAACTATTTTTAGCCTAAATTGACATCAGTTTTCAATTTTTACATAATTAATTTAATAAAACTTTATATACTCGCTAAATTAGTGGAATAACCACAAAGAAATTTCTATTATCTAGAGAAATGGAGACAACAGAGGATCCAAACCTCTTTGACCATCATCCTACGTCAGTGAACGATACAACTATGCATTAAAACAAGACTGTCATAATTTTTGAATTTTTCTTAAAATATGTGGGCTAACCCCTATGAAAATATTGAGTTTTCGGTAAATGCTCTGTTTACAAAAGGTTATAGTCTTTAATGCATTATAAAATTTCAAACCACATTCTTTATATGTATTAATATATGCTTAACTATTTTTAGCGTAAATTGACATCAGTTTTCAATTTTTACACAATTAATTTAATAAAACTTTATATACTCGCTAAATTAGTGGAATAACCACAAAAAAATTTCTATTATCTAGAGAAACAGAGACAACAGAGGATCCAAACCTCTTTGACCATCATCCTCATCAGTGAACGATACAACTATGCATTAAAACAAGACTGTCATAATTTTCGAATTTTTCTTAAAATATGTGGGCTAACCCCTACGGAAATATTGAGTTTTTGGTAAATGCTCTGTTTACCAAAGGTTATAGTCTTTAATGCATTATAAAATTTCAAACCACATTAAGAATATGTATTAATATATGCTTAACTATTTTTAGGGTAAATTGACATCAGTTTTCAATTTTAACACAATTAATTTAATAAAACTTTATATACTGGCTAAATTAGTGGTATAACTACAAAGAAATTTCTATTATCTAGAGAAACGAAGAGAACAGAGGATCCAAACCTTTTTGACCATCATACTACGTCAGTGAACGATGCAACTATGCATTAAAACAACATTGTCATAATTTTCGAACTTTTCTTAAAATATGTGGGCTAACAACCCCTTTGAAAATATTGAGTTTTCGGTAAATGTTCTGTTTACCAAGGAATATAGTCTTTAATGCATTATAAAATTTTAAACCACATTCTTTATATGTATTAATATATGCTTAACTTTTTTTAGGGTAGATTGACATCAGTTTTAAATTTTTACACAATCAATTTAATAAAACTTTATATACTAGCTAAATTAGTGAAATAATCACAAAGAAATTTCTATTATCTTGAGAAACGGAGACAACAAAGGATCCAAACCTCTTTGACCATCATCCTACTTTAGTGAACTATACAACTATGCATTAAAACAAGATTGTCATATTTTTCAATTTTTCTTAAAATATGTGGGTTAACCCCTACGAAAATATTGAGTTTTCGGTAAATGCTCTATTTACCAAAGGTTATAGTCTTTAATGCATTATAAAATTTCAAACCACATTCTTTATATGTATTATTATATGCTTAACTCATTTTAGGGTAAATTGAAATCAGTTTTAATTTTTTTCATAATTAATTAAAAAAACTTTATATATTGGCTATATTAGTGGAATAACCACAAAGAAATTTCTATTATCTTGAGAAACGGAGACAACAAAGGATCCAAACCTCTTTGACCATCATCCTACATCAGTGAACGATGCAATTATGCATTAAAACATGATTGTCATAATTTTCGATTTTTTCTTAAAATATGTGGGCTAACCACTACGAAAATATTGAGTTTTCGGTAAATGCTCTGTTTACCAAAGGTTATAGTCTTTAATGCATTATAAAATTTCAAACCACATTCTTTATATATATTATTATATGCTTAACTCTTTTTACGGTAAATTGAAATCAGTTTTAAATTTTTACACAATTAATTAAAAAAAAAACTTTATATACTGGCTATATTAGTGGAATAACCACAAAGAAATTTCTAATATCTCGAGAAACGGAGACAACAAAGGATCCAAACCTCTTTGACCATCATCCTAAATCAGTGAACGATGCAACTATGCATTAAAACAAGATTGTCATAATTTTCGAATTTTTCTGAAAATATGTGGGCTAACACCTACGAAAATATTGAGTTTTCGGTAAATGCTCTATTTACCAAAGGTTATAGTCTTCAATGCATTATAAAATTTCAAACCAAATTCTTTATATGTATAAATATATGCTTAACTCTTTTTAGGGTAAATTGACATCAGTTTTAAATTTTTACATAATTAATTTAATAAAACATTATATACTCGCTAAATTAGTGGAATAACCACAAAGACATTTCTATTATCTCAAGAAACGGAGACAACAAAAGATCCAAACCTATTTGACCATCATCCTACATCAGTGAACGATGCAACTATGCAATAAAACAAGATTGTCATAATTTTTGATTTTTTCTTAAAATATGTGGGCTAACCTCTAAGAGAATATTGAGTTTTCGGTAAATGCTCTGTTTACTAAAGGTTATAGTCTTTAATGCATTATAAAATTTAAAACCACATTCTTTATATGTATTAATATATGCTTAACTATTTTTAGCGTAAGTTGACATCAGTTTTCAATTTTTACACAATTAATTTAATAAAACTTTATATACTGGAATAACCACAAAGAAATTTCTATTATCTAGAGAAACGGAGACAACAGAGGATCCAAACCTCTTTGACCATCATCCTACGCCAGTGAACGATACAACTATGCATTAAAAAAAGATTGTCATAATTTTCGATTTTTTCTTAAAATATGTGGGTTAACCCCTACGAAAATATTGAGTTTTCGGTAAATGCTCTGTTTAACAAAGGTTATAGTCTTCAATGCAATATAAAATTTCAAACCAAATTCTTTATATGTATTAATATATGCTTAACTATTTTTAGGGTAAATTGACATCAGTTTTCTATTTTTACACAATTAATTTAATAAAACTTTATTTACTAGCTAAATTAGTGGAATAACCACAAAGAAATTTCTATTATCTCGAGAAACGGAGACAACAAAAGATCCAAACCTCTTTGACCATCATCCTACGTCAGTGAACGATGCAACTATGAATTAAAACAAGATTGTCATAATTTTTGAATTTTTCTTAAAATATGTGGGCTAACCCCTTCGAAAATATTGAGTTTTCGGTAAATGCTATGTTTACCAAGGGTTATAGTCTTTAATGCATTATAAAATTTCAAACCACATTCATTATATGTATTATTATATGCTTAACTCTTTTTAGGGTAAATTGAAATCAGTTTTAAATTTTTTCACAATTAATTAAAAAAACTTTATATATTGGCTATATTAGTGGAATAACCATAAATAAATTTCTATTATCTCGAGAAACGGAGACAAGAAAGGATCCAAACCTCTTTGACCATCATCCTACATCAGTGAACGATGCAACTATGCATTAAAACAAGATTGTCATAATTTCAAATTTTTCTTAAAATTTGTGGGCTAACCACTACGAAAATATTGAGTTTGCGGTAAATGCTTTGTTTACCAAAGGTTATAGTCTTTAATGCATTATAAAATTTCAAACCACATTCTTTATATGTATTAATATATGCTTAACTTTTTAAGGGTAAATTGACATCAGTTTTCAATTTTTACACAATTAATTTAATAAAACTTTATATACTAGCTAAATTAGTTGAATAACCACAAAGAAATTTATATTATCTCGAGAAACAGAGACAACAAAGGATCCAAACCTCTTTGACCATCATCCTACGTCAGTGAACGATGCAACTATGTATTATTATATGCTTAACTCTTTTTAGGGTAAATAGAAATCAGTTTTAAATTTTTTCACAATTAATTAAAAAAAAATACTTTATATATTGGCTATATTAGTGGAATAACCACAAAGAAATTTCTATTATCTCGGGAAACGGAGACAAAAAAGGATCCAAACCTCTTTGACCATCATCCTACATCAGTGAACGATTCAACTATGCATTAAAAGAAGATTGTAATAATTTTCGATTTTTTCTTAAAATATGTGGGCCAACCCCTACGAAAATATTGAGTTTTCGGTAAATGTTCTGTTTACCAAAGGTTATAGTCTTTAATGCATTATAAAATTTCAAACCACATTCTTTATATGTATTATTATATGCTTAACTATTTTTAGAATAAATTGACATCAGTTTACAATTTTTACACAATTAATTTAATAAAACTTTATATACTGGCTAAATTAGCGGAATAACTACAAAGAAATTTCTATTATCTAGAGAAACGGAGACAACAGAGGATCCAAACCTTTTTGACCATCATTCTACGTCAGTGAACGATGCAACTATGCATTAAAACAAGATTGTCATAATTTTCAATTTTTTCTTAAAATATGTGGGCTAACCCCTACGAAAATATTGAGTTTTCGGTAAATGTTTTGTTTACCAAAGGTTATAGTCTTTAATGCATTATAAAATTTCAAACCACATTCTTTATATGTATTAATATATGCTTAAAAATTTTAGGGTAAATTGACATCAGTTTTCAATTTTTACACAATTAATTCAATAAAACTTTATATATTGGCTAAATTAGTGGAATAACTACAAAGAAATTTCTATTATCTAGAGAAACGGAGACAACAGAGGATCCAAAACTTTTTGACCATCATCCTACGTCAGTGAACGATGCAACTATGCATTAAAACAAGATTGTCATAATTTTCGATTTTTTCTTAAAATATGTGGGCTAACCCCTACGAAAATATTGAGTTTTTGGTAAATGCTCTGTTTACAAAAGGTTATAGTCTTTAATGCATTATAAAATTTCAAACCACATTCTTTATATGTATTAATATATGCTTAACTATTTTTAGGGTAAATTGACATCAGTTTTCAATTTTTACACAATTAATTTAATAAAACTTTATATACTAGCTAAATTAGTGGAATCACTACAAAGAAATTTCTATTATCTAGAGAAACAAAGACAACAGAGGATCCAAAACTTTTTGACCATCAACCTACGTCAGTGAACGATGCAACTATGCATTAAAACAAGATTGTCATAATTTTCGATTTTTTTCTTAAAATATGTGGGCTAACCCCTACGAAAATATTGAGTTTTCGGTAAATGATCTGTTTACAAAAGGTTATAGTCTTTAATGCATTATAAAATTTCAAACCACATTCTTTATATGTATTAATATATGCTTAACTCTTTTTAGGCTAAATTTACATCTGTTTTAAATTTTTACATAATTAATTTAATAAAATTTTATATACTAGCTAAATTAGTGGAATAGCCACAAAAAAAAATTCTATTATCTCGAGAAACGGAGACAACAAAGGATCGAAACCTCTTTGACCATTATCCTATGTCAGTGAACCATACAACTATGCATTAAAACAAGATTATCATAATTTTTGAATTTTTCTTAAAATATGTGGGCTAACCCCTACGAAAATATTGAGTTTTCGCTAAATGCTCTGTTTACCAAAGGTTATAGTCTTTAATGCATTATAAAATTTCAAACCACATTCTTTATATGTATTAATATATGCTTAACTATTTTTAGGGTAAATTGACATCAGTTTTCAATTTTTACACAATTAATTTAATAAAACTTTATATACTAGCTAAATTAGTGGAATATCCACAAACAAATTTCTATTATCTCGAGAAACTAGACAACAAAGGATCCAAACCTCTTTGACCGTCATCCTACGTCAGTGAACTATACAAATATGCATTAAAACAAGATTGTCATATTTTCGATTTTTTCTTAAAATATGTGGGTTAACAACCCCTACGAAAATATTGAGTTTTCGATAAATGCTCTATTTACCAAAGGTTATAGTCTTTAATGCTTTATAAAATTTCAAACCATATTATTTATATGTATTAATATATGCTTAACTCTTTTTAGGGTAAATTGACATCAGGTTTAAATTTTTACACAATTAATTTGAAAAAACTTTATATACTAGCTAAATTAGTGGAATAACCACAAAGAAATTTCTATTATCTAGAGAAACGGAGACAACAGAGGATCCAAAACTCTTTGACCATCATCCTACGTCAGTGTACGATGCAACTATGCATTAAAACAAGATTGTCATAATTTTTTAATTTTTCTTAAAATATGTGGGCTAACCCCTACGAAAATAGTGAGTTTTCGGTAAATGCTATGTTTACCAAGGGTTATAGTCTTTAATGCATAATAAAATTTCAAACCACATTCTTTATATGTATTATTATATGCTTAACTATTTTTAGGGTAAATTGAAATCAGTTTTAAATTTTTTCACAATTAATTAAAAAAACTTTATATATTGGCTATATTAGTGGAATAACCATAAATAAATTTCTATTATCTCGAGAAACGGACACAACAAAGGATCCAAACCTCTTTGACCATCATCCTACATCAGTGAACGATGCAACTATGCATTAAAACAAGATTGTCATAATTTTCAAATTTTTCTTAAAATATGTGGGCTAACCACTACCAAAATATTGAGTTTGCGGTAAATGCTTTGTTTACCAAAGGTTACAGTCTTTAATGCATTATAAAATTTCAAACCACATTCTTTATATGTATTAATATATGCTTAACTTTTTAAGGGTAAATTGACATCAGTTTTCAATTTTTACACAATTAATTTAATAAAACTTTATATACTAGCTAAATTAGTTGAATAACCACAAAGAAATTTATATTATCTCGAGAAACAGAGACAACAAAGGATCCAAACCTCTTTGACCATCATCCTACGTCAGTGAACGATGCAACTATGTATTATTATATGCTTAACTCTTTTTAGGGTAAATTGAAATCAGTTTTAAATTTTTTCACAATTAATTAAAAAAAATACTTTATATATTGGCTATATTAGTGGAATAACCACAGAGAAATTTCTATTATCTCGGGAAACGGAGACAAAAAAGGATGCAAACCTCTTTGACCATCATCCTACATCAGTGAACGATTCAACTATGCATTAAAAGAAGATTGTAATAATTTTCGATTTTTTCTTAAAATATGTGGGCCAACCCCTACGAAAATATTGAGTTTTCGGTAAATGTTCTGTTTACCAAAGGTTATAGTCTTTAATGCATTATAAAATTTCAAACCACATTCTTTATATGTATAAGTATATGCTTAACTATTTTAGGGTAAATTGACATCATTTTTCAATTTTTACATAATTAATTTAATAAAACTTTATATACTGGCTAAATTAGCGGAATAACTACAAAGAAATTTCTATTATCTAGAGAAACGGAGACAACAGAGGATCCAAACCTTTTTGACCATCATTCTACGTCAGTGAACGATG
>MU107703.1:28489-42578 GCA_012274485.2 Sinapis alba | reverse complement strand
TTAACTTTGGCTTATAAAGATCATCTTAAAACTAACAATAAGCATGAATCTACAAATGTGTCTTAAGATCTTCCTAAAGCTAAGCTAAGACTTGATAATAAACTTCTGATTACAAGAAACGATTTTGAATCAATGGATTGTTAAAGATGAACCACACAGCATGAACAATGGAATCAAAAGAGAAAGAGTTTTTATCACCTACCTGGGTGGTCGATACTGAGGGGAAGAATGCTCGTTATTGAGGCTTGAGCAGAGAATCCTTTTAGAGAATCGTTTCGAAACGCAACACCCAGATCCAATAAGTGTAGTGGGGAGGTGGGTTCTGCAGCTTCGCATGGAAGAAACTGAAGGAGGAGTGAAGAACCCTGATGCATTCGCCATTTTTCGAACTAATCGTTGGATTACAGAGAATCGACGATCTCTGTCTCTTTATCTCAGTTGGAGTTTAGTCTATGCCAAAGTGCAGCAGAGATTGAATCAAAGGGATGAACTTGGCGAGACGAGTGATTACGAAGATTGAGAGAATTCGAAGTTGCGTTTATTTATCTGTAAATAGTCAAATCTTTGGAAGTTCCGAAGCTAAGAGGAGAGGAGAGGAGAGGAGAGGAGAGGAGAAGTGGCAGCTACAAACTTGAGGAGATTCCTATGCTATTACCGAAAACAACCAACCTGATCAAGCAAGTAATTTAAATTTTCACAAATTTGGCATTAAAGTTAATAAGGTGTCAATAAAGTCCACAAAGTATCAACATCAGATTCTTTCTCTTTTTCTGCGCCAATTTAGCACCAGATTCATGTGGTAGATAGATACATCTTTGAGAAAGAGAATATTTATTTTTAAAAATAGCAACACCGAATATGTAGTACACTTTTGTATAATGAAAATTAATTCATACTTCCTCCGTTTCATATTACTTATCATTGTAGAAAAAAAATTTCGTTTCAAAATAAATGTCATTTTAGGGGGTGGTATTGGATTGAGGAATTTAACTGATTGTAAAAGAATTCAATTGAAGATATAAATAATTACTTTTAAGGCATTTTAAAGGATTTGATAAAGATTTTAATGCATTTGACTAATTCTGATGCTTTGGATTTTAAGAGAATTCAAATAAATTTGATACATATCAATTCTTATAAATTCTATGAACTAATTTTTTTACATGAAGAGAAAAAGTTTGAAAAATTTGATAAACAAAAACTTTAATTATTTTATTCAATATAAAAAGTGAAAATTATGTAAGAAAAAAAAGTGAATAAAACTTGACTAATAACAAATTAATTGTGTATTACTATGTGAATATGTAGCCATTTATGGATAAGAAAATTCTACGGAAAAAATTATGATATAATATATTTTATAATCATTTATCAAGATAATAACAAATTTTGTAAATTTATAATGAAAATTATGTTTTCAAATCTTTTTTATTATAATGATCAATAATTTTGTCGTATATATCTGATATATAAAAAATATAAAAATCATCTTCAAATTCCAACCTTAAGCAGAGAATTGGTCCTTTACAATTTTAAAGAATTTTTCCATTAAATTCCATTCAAATACAATTACCATATAATCCACTGAAAATTGAATAACACAAACATTTATTGGAATTAGAAAATTACTAAATCCAATAACAAAAGAATTGCAAGGAATTGATGAAATCTGTGATTGAATAACACAAGAATTTAATTGAAAGTCTGATTCCTTCTAATTCTACTCAATTCTTAAAACCAATACCCCCACCTTAGAGTTTCAATGCAAAATTCATTAATAAGATTCTCCATTTTATTTTTCTATTAGTTGAAATATGGTTAGGTGTATAGGTAATTGTGTTTTTATTTTGGAAATATACAAAATCATATGTTTTCTTAATATGTGTGCATAAACCTAGAACGACAAGTAATATAAAACGGAGGGAGTATTAATTTTAAAAATGAAAAGTTACAACTTTATATGTCAGTTAGTAAAATAAGTAATACTAGATTACGGCATGCAGGCTAATATATACTCCCTCCGTTTCATTTTAGTTGTCATTTTAGAGTTGGACACACATATTAAGAAAATATTTAATTTTGCATATTTCCAAAATAAAAACACAACTACCAATACACCTAACCACATTTCAACCAATAGAAAAATAAATTAAAATTAAAAAATAATAAATTTTGCATTGAAACTATAAAACGACACTTATTTTGAAACAAAAATTTTACTCTACAACGACACTTAATCTGAAACGGAGGGAGTATCCAATTAATTCTAGTTTAAGATAATATTTTCTAATTTCAATTTTAATTATTTAATTAATTTAATTTCAAATATCAAATTAATCATAAGAAATAATTCACTACAAGAAAACACAATATTAACGAGGAAGCATTTTGAAACTTATTCCTCGTAAAAGAAGCTTTACGAGGAATTAGCTAGGAAACACGTTTCGTCGTTAAACGTTCGTCGTAACTCATTTTTCGTTGTCAATTCCTCGTAAAGTTACTGGAGAATCATTTCCTCGTAAAAGTCAAGTAAAACTTTCCTCGTTAATTCCACACAAGATTTCCACGTAAATAACACGCTAAGTTTCCTCGTAAAAGACACGTAACAGTTTCCTCGTAATATCCACGGAAATGTTTCCACGTAATTTATTCGAAAAATTATCTCGTAATTTACACGTAATTATCTCCTCGTAAATAACTCATAAACAATTCCTAGTAATTTCGACATAACGTTTCTACGTAAGATCAACATTATGTTTCCTCGCTAAAACCACGAGAAATAGCTACGAATTAGATTCGATTCTTTGTTTTCTATAAAAAATAATAAAATTTATATTTGAAATTATTAAAAATTTGAAAATTTAAATAATAAATTTAAAAAGAAAATATTTTATAAATATTAAAAAGTTTGAAATTTATAAAATACAATAAAAAGAAAAAAACTAGTCTATAAGTCGGAGTAATACTCTCGGCTCCTCCGCTCTTCCTCTTCCTCTTCCTCCCGAGTACGGGATGGCTCTGGGACGGGATGTTGACTCCTCATCTGCGCCAACGAAGACTCGCAGGAAGGGTTTCCAGACGTTATCACATCTAGAAAACTCTCAACGTAAATCATCCTAGTTCGAGTCGCGTTCAACTGGGTTTGCAGCTAGGTGACCTCATCATCCCGTCTCTGTCCATAAACCGATGTCGCTCTTGGGACATCGTTGACGGATCCAATCCCTACCGTACGTCTCTTTTTCTTAGGGAAAACCTAAAAAAAAATGTTAATGAAGTTAAAAAAATTGAATAAAAAATAATAATTTAAAATTAAAAAATATTTTACCTCCTCATAAATCTTATCCACTTCAAGTGTGGATAAAGTGATCGGTACTCCATCAGGGGACTGTTGGGTCAGCTGGATTTGACGCTCTTCAATCCGACCAGTCACATCTTTGTGTAGTTGCTCGGATCTAGGATCTATAAATTCCCCAGCCTTATTCTTGTGGGTCTTCTCGTAAAGCTCCAGAAGAGTTGGGAGACATCCCGTCTCTTTAGCCTAAAAACATTAAAAAGAGTTAAAATCAATACTTATTATTTTTAAAATAATTAAAATATTTAATTACCATTTCGAGACGGACACCGGCATGGGGTTTTTGATCCGTTGTGTGAAGTATCGGGCCGTTGCGGTGCTCATCTCGCGTCTGACGGGAGGCCGAGCAACTGTTGGCGACTTTGATGGACGACGGGAGGGTTCCAGTAACATATGAGGCCATCCCACACTTCCTTTGTGATCTCCGCGGGTTTTCCTTGCTCGTAACCCTTAACGATCCAATCGGTCTTCCAGTTGCCTACCGTATCCAACAATCGGGCTTTAGCCTTCCCGGTAAAATGCTTCTTCACCTGTTCGTTTACTCCAATAGACCAATTATATTTTTGTTGTAACAGAAAAAATTTATATTAATAATTAGTTAAAAAAATAAATAATAATTTAAAATTAAATTAAAAAATAATTAAAAATTAACTTACCGCATACATTTTGAACCACGTCTTTATGACGTGGTCCGGTGTTAACTTCCAGTTTGGATGAGGCTCCGAGAAGTAGCCCTTGATGACATCGGTTAAGTTCCGAGCGACGCAACCGTCAACCCCAAACCTGAAAAAACAAGTTAAAAGTAGTTAAATTAATAATTATTGTTATTTAAAAATATACAATATCTAAAAATTTAACGTACGTACCACAAAGTATCGTCCGGTCGATTAAGGTCGAGGATTGGTAAAACTTCTCGGCGTGGCTGAGCGAGAAGGTCCTCCACAGTGTACATGGCGTATGGAGCACTCGGAGGCACCAACAAATCAGGGTGAACGTCCCCGGCCGGAGGAGGTGCGGCTTGAGGAACATGATCATGCGGGTGCTCGGTTGGCACAGCAAACCAAGGAACGGGTGGTGGTGGAGGAGGATAAACTGGCTGAGAGTCGGGGACTGCCTCCGGACCAGAAGAACCGGGAACTGAAGAAGATGATGGGCCTAGAGCTGATGTACGACTACCAGACGCACCAAAGAGCTGATGTACGACTACCAGACGCACTAAAAAGCTGACTGTAGTTTGGTGGACGCTTGCTATTAACCATCTGGAAAAAAAATCATAAACAACATTTCAATAACATTTAACAAATTCCATAAATCTATCTAAATTCCCTAAAATAACTACCTATCTAAATTTTATAACCTAAACTAACCACCCTAAAAAGGAAATAGAGAGAGAATAAAGAGTACCTTTGCTTGAAGGTAGAGAGGAATGAGGGACGAAGTGAGATGAGTTTGGTCGTGTATATATAAGGAATTAGGTATCCTTGTAAATTCGAAGTGACTTTACGAGGAAACAACAAGGCCCATGTTTATTTTCCTCATAAACTCGAAGTAAATTTATGAGGAAGTAACAAGGCCCGTGTATATTTTCTCGTAAAAGCAAAGAGAATTTACGAGGAACTAACAAGGCCCGTGTTTTACTTTTCTCATAAAATCGAAGTTATGTTACGTGTACCTTACGAGGAAAATTCATATTTTTTAAAAGACACAGAGGAGAACACAGTCCCAGAACCGTTCTTTTCAACTGCACATAACATTCCTCGATCGAGAAACCGAGGAAAAGTTATGCACATCTCCGGCTTCGGACCAGGTATTAATATGGTCAAGAATAATAACTTCCTTTGCATGCACATTTCCGGCGGTAGGTTGTATGGCGTAAGAAAGACGGGCCACAATGAATATTGTCTCTCTGACATTCCAAATGGACTAAATCCATCTGTGCATAATCCGAGATACACATTTTGGCTGTTGCTGGCGAATTCTGGATGTTCTTTGTTAAAATATTTCCAGGCTCTAGCATTTGATGGATGAGCCATCTCACCATCCATCTGAGTATGCTCGGCATGCCATCTCATCCCTCCAGCAGTTAGCTCAGATTGATACAATATTTTCAATATGTCAGTAATTGGTAGGCACCACATCTTTTGGTACGGTACCCTATTACGTCCTCGTCCTTGCGGTTTGAATCGTGGTTTATGGCAGAATCGACATTCTTCTAACTTCTCATCATCTCCCCAGTAGATCGTGCAATTGTCGATGCAAATATTTATCATCTCCGAAGGCAACCCAAGACTATAAACCAGTTTCTGAATCTCATAATAAGATTCAACATACACATTGTCTTCCGGCAAATACTCTTTAAACAACTCTGCTCATGCATTCATGCAACTTTCAGGTAGACTGTGATTTGTTTTAATATTTATCATTCTAGCAGCCAACGACAATTTAGAAAGACCTTCTTTACAACCACTGTAAAGTGGTTGATTAGCAGCATCTAACATTTCATAAAAAAATTTTGCATCTATGTTAGGTTCTTCAACTTCATCATGAAAACAAATGCATCAGTTACCATATCATAATCTACCATTTGCTGCTCCTGATGGTAACTATGTTCATTATGCAAATGATCAACCGGTTTTGCATCCTGAAAATTGCTATTACTACTACTATTAGCTTCATTCCCATAACTATAATCTTCTCCATGCTGAAACCATATATAGTAATTTGGCGTGAAATCTCTATTTATCAAATGCTTCCATACACTTTCACGAGTTGCCAGCTTTGAATTGTTGTATTTTACAAGGACAAAATATCTTACCGCTTTCTTGGGCGAGTGGTGTAGAATCTCTTTTTGCATAAATGTTTCCAGCCCTTCGAGATATTCTTTCGTCACTCTTCCGTTAACATCTCTATGCGTATACATCCATCTTCGCAACTCGAAAAAATCCCATCAGCAAACATTTTTTTTTTCTTTTACGTTTTAAGTTATCTTTTTTCTTTGGTGTGTTTGAAATGAAACACAAATCACTCATTTATAGGAATTTCAAAAACTAGTAGGTAAGATTTTACTATGATTTTACGAGGAAATAAATATTTGGTAGAAGAAAAAAAATGTGTCACTACTAAAAAGTAGGTGGAATCGAGATATCCTCGTTAATTGGACGTTAAATGTTTTCTCGTATTATATATGTTAATATTACGTCAGACTTACGAGGAAAACGATATTCCTTGCAATGTCGTCGGTAAAGTACGTCAATTTTACGAGGAAAACGTTTTCTCGTAAAATTACGACGAAACTACGTGAGAAAATAATTTCCACGTTAATTCGACGTAATAAACACATAAATTTATGAGGAATTATTTTCGTCGTTAATTTTCCTCGCTACGGACATGATTTCTTGTAGTGATTTGATTTTTTAATTACAACGCAGCTTAGATATTTGCTTGTTACTTAAATTTTTTTTTTTTGTCACCAGATCACACATGTAAAAAAATCATCATAATAACTTAATTAAGTTTTATTATTACTTTAAAATAACATATAAATATACAAAATAAAACCATAATTACTAATTATCAATGAAGCCTAGCAAACCCCTGTTCTTCATCAAAATAATAGTATAGAGGATGGAACATTTTTTTTCGATAATTCATACGAACATTATTTTAACTATATTTTATACGAATTTCCTCTTCATTAAAGTTTATAGTGATAACTATTAATAAAATCTACAATAATTGAAAAAAAATTATTTAACCAAAAAAACTTATAAACCAAAAGTAATAAATTATATATGTGTAGTAAAAGATGAATTTTTGAAGTATAACATCAAGATATTGTATTATTTAGACTCATATTTTTGATTAATAAATTGATGTTAACAAAACTCATAACACTAAATAACTCTTTCGTGATATAAAAGAGAAGACAGTTTCTTTTGAAAAATAATAAAAAATAAAAAATATTATGTAATTTAATATTATAAATAATAAATATAAGATAAATATATATATATATATTATTAAATTTGATAATATCCGTAAGTAGTTATCATGAATATAATGAAATATATTTATTAAAGAATCACTAAAATTGTTTAAAAACTAACAATTCAAAAAACAATTAACTAAAACTAATTATTAAACTTAAAATCATGGAAAATATGATACATAAACTTCTAAAACTAATAAAAATATGACAAATAAGTAAAAAACTTAAAATTATGGAAAATATAATAAGTAAAATTAAGTCATTTCACAAATAATATCATCACTAAAGCATAAGTCACTTGAACAATCAAATTTTAATACACCTCATTGATTTACAAAATAAAAAACAAAACAAAATTGTATCACGTTATTTATTTCTAAACATTTATGTAACTGCAAAAATTAAATCCCTATTTTTCCTCTTACCTGTCAGTAACATACGTTCTAAAATTTAGTAACTCCCAATATCAACATTTTCATCTCCTGTATAACATCCAATCAATTTTTTTTTAATTTCTATTATTTTTTTATTTATTTTTTTGTAACATAATTTCTATTATTTTACTCTCCTCTTCCTCTCTATCGTTCCGTTTTTTTTTGTCGTTAGTATGAAAAGATGGTTGATAAAGAAAAGTATGGAAAAGATGGTTGATAAAAAATAGTATGGAAAATGATCTTTATTCTAATGGATTCTTCTTTTTTGCTGGAAATAATTCAATATCATTCCTTCTGCATAAGATAAGTTGAAGATTTAATCATATTATATTTCTATTTTGTAATTTTATTTTTTTAAGCGTAATGAAAATTCTGGGTTTTTGTTTCACATAATACTACTGTCAGTGATATGAAGTCATTCTTAATGTCAAAAACGAGTCCGTTTTTAGATGGGTCGCCGTCTAATTTTTAATTGTGGAAATGAATCTGCTGCAGTTTCAATTTGAAACTTGCATACATATTGAAGAGAAATGTAATTGTGGATATTTTTAGCCTTTTGACCCACCAACTTCAATTTTAAGATCCAATGACTTATGATTTCGACTCTAGCAAAAAAATGGAAACGTGGTTTTCCAAACGTGCGAGTGTGACCCTACCTATTGTCGGAGTTTTTTTTTTTTTTTTTACCGATCAGAATAACTTTGGGTTACTGGTAAAAGAGGTAATAGGTAAATATTTGCCCTTTCACCTCAATTTTCCCACAAAAAAAAATAGTATATGATGTTTGTGATTATATTAATAAACTAAGATATTGATGTGGGTATATGTTAATGGTGAGACTAAGTAAAGAGTAGTTAATAATAAAAAGAAACCTTATAAGAAGAAGAGTTGTTGGTCCTCTGATTTCAGCGAGATGCATCCACCGAATCTGAAATTGATGGAAACTAATACTGGAGTTCGGAGCTGCGGTTCAAGTTCTGTTGGTAAAGGGATGGAATTAGTAGCAACATAAGCGAAGGTACAGTGTTGTCACCCTAATCTACACGAAAGTGAGTTCGAATGTTTGCTTACTCGTTTGATTAAATTCAACGGGTACTTTTTTTGAATGAAGGCCTCTCTAATTCGTACATTGTCGTTATGACTGGTCGGTGGATAATGTATGACAATGGAGCTTGGGATTTCAAAGTAGATAATGATAGAATAGGTAGAACAGTCGATTGCTCAAGAATCAGAGGCATTGACGGGTTAAAAAAAGTATTTTAGCTGAGTATGGTCTGTCAGGAAGGAAAATCAAGGCCGAAATGTCATATTGGCTTAATGATAAAGAGAGTGATATGGTTGGTAATGAGGCTGCATTAGTACAAATAACAATTAACACTGATTTCAAAATATTCAGGGCATTTCACCGTGCAGACAAATCAGTTAATGTCTTCATCACATTTAGAGAGTTTGTTGGAGGAGAGATGATATTTCTCCGGTCGGAACGAGTTACTATGTCGCAAATGAATGCCTCCATCAGAGGTACTGACGATGATGCGGTTTTATTGAGGCACGTTGAAGCAGTTGAAGCATCTTTAGGATTTAATCCAGAATGTGGAAATATGGTGGAAAACTCTAAGAAACAAGATAAAAGCAAAGAAACTTTTGATGCAGGATGTGGAGGTAATCCGGCTTCAGGATTTTGTCTCATCCAAACTTTGGCGAACAAGATAAGGAAAATATTTGTGGAGAAGATGTATCAGTGGATAATGCAGAAAATAAGGTAGGTAATGTTGAAGCAGGATCTGGAGTTAATCCGGCTTCAGATATTCTGGCTCAACAAAAATGTAGCGAAGTAGAAAAGGAAAAAAGTTGTGGAGAAGATATGGTAATGGACAATGGAGACAATAAGGAAGCTAACATTGAAGTTCATGATGGATCAATGGATGTGGACATTTTAGAGAAGCATGGAGATAATATGGGAGAAGATGAAAAAGACGAGGAAGAGTTTGAGTATAATTATTAGAATGATTTTGTTCGGAATGATTGCATGGCAGATGAAGATGACTATTTCGAAGAAAATCCATCAAAAGGAGGGAGCGGTGGACAGTCTGGTGTTAGCAGTAAGCGGCGTTCTGGGGATAGGGGTAGTATAGGTCAAGGGTTGGAAAAACCGCCGTCTGGTAGAGGCAAATGATCAAGTTGTACATGTGGATCTAAATCAAGAAAAAGTCCTTCGAAGCGGAGATGTTTGGAGGATTACAACGATGAAGTAAGAGATTACATATCCACCTCTAGAACAGTTGGGTGTGCATACACCCAAGAAACAGAAACCGAAGAAGGTGTTAATGTTGTTTTTTTAACTCCACGAAAAGCTAATAAACAACACAACCATGTGACTGAAGATGCTGATGTTTTAGTTGATCCTAGTATCCCCCAGTCTAACCGAACGTCAGTGTGGAGAGGCATTGAAAAAGCTTTCGAAGCGGAGAAGTTTAGAAGAGACCAACGATGAAGTAAGAGATTATATATCCAATTCTAGAACAGTTTAGTGTGCTTACACCCAAAAAACAGAAACCGAAGAAGGCGTTGATGTTGATATTTTAACTCCACCAAAAGCTAATAACCAACACAACCGTGTGACTGAAGATTCTGATGATTTTGTTGATCCTCCTATCTCTCAGGGTACCGAACGTCAGTGTGGAGATGCAGTGACGAAAGGAGGAGATTATCTAAGTCGTTCTCCTCGAAGTAATTGCTTCTCGCACACCAAAGGAACAGACACCGGCGAAGGTGTTGATGTTGTTCTGGTTACTCCACTAAAACAGTATAACAAACACATTCGTGTGATCGAAGATGATGATCATTTTGTTGATACTCCTGTCATCCAATCTACACAAGATCAGGGTGGAGAAGCATTCATGAAAGGGATTCAAGTTTGGGAAATGTATGGATATAATGATGTAGATCATGTGTTTAATGAAATGAAAGGAAGCGGTTTCCAGTGGCAGGACATCGACTACAGCAAGGAGGACTCTGATATATACGTTGGAACGATGTCCAAAGACAAAGCGCAGTTCAAGTTGACGATGGCGGTCTATGCACTTGCTGCAGGTTTAAAATGAGGCATTGCAAACGATTCATTACGGCTAAATGCGTTGATAAAAATTGTACTTGGAGGGTAATGACAAAGCAACTCGATGACTCTCCTACTTATCTGGTGAAGAAGACAATTTTGGGACATGTTTGCATGTCCGACGTTCGAGAGCAATGCAAAAAACATGGCACATCAAAAGTGCTTGCAGCTCTTTTGCGGTCAAAATACGAACGACTACATTATGGACCCCATGCTATGGAACTTCTGGAAGTATTGCAAACAGAATTCAACTATATATGCACATACTGGAAAGCTTGGAAAGCGAAAGCACTAGCACTTGCTTGTGTGCAAGAAACAGAGGAGGAGTCTACAAGTTGCTACCACAGTACTTCCACATACTTAAACATGCAAATCCTGTAACAATCACCGATATTAAAACCAAAATCGATAAAGAAGAAAAAACAAGGTTCAAGTATGCATTCATGTCGATGAAGGCATGTATCGATAGGTGAAAGCATTTGCGGAAGGTCGTTGTGGTGGACGAAACACATATGTTTGAGAAGTACAAAGGGTGTTTGCTAAGTGCTAATGGGCAAGACGCAAACAACCACATATTCCCTATTTCTTTTAGAGTAGTTGAAAGCGAGAACTCAGATTTCTGGAAGTGTTTTTTTTTGAGAGGTTGTCTACTATTGTAGAAGATAGTTTTAAATTAAGTATCATTTCTGATAAATGTGCCACATTTTTGCAGCTAAAGATAAATTGTATCCACGTGCACACCATGGTATTTGTCTTGTACACCTTCAGAGAAATGTGGCTGAAAAATATAAAGAATTGCAGCAGAAGGATATGATCGGCAGGGCGGAAGAAGAATTCAAAGTTTCAGAGTTTAAAAAGATCTATGAGTTTATAAAGCTAATGGATTGAAGATGTTGGGATTATTTGGAGAAAATCGACCCTAAATTATGGACACATTCACATTTCGAAGGAAAAAGATATAACATGATGACCTCCAACATAGCTGAATCTTTGAATTACACGCTTCTTCCAGCGTGTGATAGTCCTATAATGGCACTACTAGAGTTTATATGTCGTATACTAACTAGATGGTATGAGATCAGATGCTGCAAGATCAGTAAGATGAAGGGAATTATTCCAAAGGAAATAAAAAAAATACTGGTTGAACAGCTAGTGTTGTCAACGGGCTTTCTGGTTTTGTCATGTTTCACTTGGGAATTCAAAGTTACACACAAGCCAAATGGTTGATCTTGACAAAGAACTTGCACGTGCCTAGACTTCCAGATGCTTGGGGTGCCATGCCGGCACGCCATTGCTGCTGCTTCTTTTTGGAACATGCAATACATCATGTTTGTTTCAGAGCACCATGTGAAACAAACGTAGGCTGAAACTGTTAAGGGTATCATACTATCGGTTTCAGATCCAAAGGATATCGTTATTCCCACAGAAATACTAAACGTCGACCTATATCCACCAGTGATGATAAAACGAAGGGAAGGACATGCATTAAAAGAAAACTTTCTGCCGGAGAGGTTCCGGTAAAAAAATTAGTTTACACTTGTTCACAAAATTTCAAAGGACGAATCGTACACCTTCTATAATATATACCTTTTTATTTTTCTAGAAAAAAAAGAAGGCGAACAAGTGTTCATGGTGTTTTAAGAAATGTCACAAGAAGACTACATGCAAGGAATCAGCGCCATGATCTCAATTACAAGATGTGTGTGTTTTGGGTTTGATTCACATGATTAATTTTTGGTCTGAGCGGTTCTTTAGGAGAAATGATGTTTGATATGGTCACTCAACACACAAAAGATGGTAAATTGACTTATAGAGATCTCAAAGGTACTCTCTTTATTTGAAAGTCTCTGCTTCTTTGTGTGTTGATTGAACATAATAACTCTTGTTTCTTACCTTTTCAGGCACCCTACGAGAAAGGTACTGATGACGAGGCTGTGAAAGCAGAGGTCTTGGATAAGGTCACACGATCGAGATAGCTTCTCTGCCTTTGATTGTTCTACTTGGTTATTCCCTTTTTCAGGGAACTAAAGTTATAGATGAATCTCATGATCAAGATACCATTGATCATGTGACTTCTAGTTTCAGTGACGAGTTGGAGATGCAGCGGCATTGAGACAGGTTCAAGACGGGGTGAGAAGCAGAACATGAGGCAGAGGAGCTCGTGAAGATTTAAATGGAGAAGCTCATTATTGAGGATGATGGTCCGTAGGAGCTGATCTGAGTTTTGATATTAAAGAAGCTGAGAAGCTGGTTGGAGAAGATGAGATGGGAGCAGAGTTTAGAGTTTGAGATTAAATGTTAATGTATGCAGTTCTTGAGAAGTTGAATGTAGAGTTAGCCATTAAAAATAATACGTAGAAATATTGTCTTAAATCCTTATCTCAAATCCTTGTATCTTTTTGGATCTTTAATGAAAAACATATGCTATTTTATTATTTATTTGTGTTTTATTAGAGTATAAACTCCAAACCCCAAAGACTAAAAGTTTAATCTTTTAAAATTTTATCCTCAAACTTTATTATAAATTTCATACCTCAAATGAATGATATTCATAAAGATTTATGTTTAAAAAATAAATTATCATTTATATTTATAAAGTACCTAACTAAATATTTATATATATATATATATATATATATATATATATATATATATATAATTATAGGATTTTAAACCCCTAAACATAAATTTTTAAAACTTCAATCTTAAACTTAAACTCAGAATTTAATCATTTTTAAAATTTAATCTCAAATTTATATTATAAACATCAAACACTAAATCTTAAATCTACACCCTAAATCTAATACCATAAACCATTAACTTAAACCTTACATACTAAGTCATAAATCTAATCTCTTCAAACTTATAATATAAATTTTAAACTTAAACTCCAAGTCTATTCTAAAACTCAAACCATATACATAACTCTAATTGTTCATTTTTTCTTTTCTTTTTTAAATTATTTTTGAGATCTGAACAGATCTCGTGTTTGAGAAGAGAGTGAGAGAGAGGTGATTGGGTAAGCGATACATATCATCTTCTCTATCAATTATTATTGTCGACTCCTTCTGGCCAGCCCCCGCTTCGGTGCCGTCACCGGCGCATACCCAATCAGAGAGAGAGAGAGAGAGAGAGAGAGAGAGAGAGAGAGAGAGAGAGAGAGAGAGAGAGAGAGAGAGAGAGAGAGAGAGAGAGAGAGA
>MU107703.1:0-28318 GCA_012274485.2 Sinapis alba | reverse complement strand
GAGAGAGAGAGAGAGAGAGAGAGAGAGAGAGAGAGAGAGAGAGAGAGGAGATTTAAATATATTCCTGCAGTCTCCTATCCCCTATATATTATTTGAGGAACATTGAAAAAGTTATAACCTTAAGTTTGTAAGAATTAACTAAAGCCCCAATCTGACATGGCAGTTCTATAAGCCTTCTTAAGGCTGACGTGTCAAGCTAAGAGAGCATTTAGTTAGACCATAGTCTAAAAAATACTTGCCTAGGGATATTACATTACATATGTTGATCATATGGTGTCGTAGTATATTAGAAAAAAACAGTATAGTTTAAAACATTAGCGTATATCTAACCAACGAGAAACTGTAACCACTGTCTATTGTTATATTTCTTAAAAGAAGTTAGTCTCTGTGTTTCATACTATTATTGTTTCCATGAAGTTTGTTACAGATGTTCGCGAGTCTCAATGCTAAAAACAGCCTAAACATTCGGTCGGGGATTTGAGATTCGTCTCATCATCGTTGCTTTACTATACTCCCAAACAAAATTTTAGTTAATTCCATGTAAATCAGTATAGATTCAAACTAATTTAAATTTCGGATTGATCTTCTATGAAACATAATATACATTGTGTCTGCTTAGGTGATATCTTCGTTTGTAGTTTTATTGTTGGTTCTCCGTTCAGATTTCAAGAATCGAACCGAGAATCCATCTCCATGTTGGTTCTCCGTTCAGATGGCAATAATCGAACCGATTCGTAATATATGAAACAAACCCTAACCAAGATTACCGAATTTATTATACTTGATATGCAATTTTATATCTTAAAAAAGTTAATACTGTAACCAATACCCGAGAAGCCGTGTTTAGTAAAGAAATATATGCCGAATTTATTATACTTGATATTCAAATTCATATCAGCAGAAAAGTTAATACTATATTTAATACCCGATTACTTGGGTATCAAGTCTTGAATCCAATATAGATTTCTCAAATATGTAATACCGCATAACTTTGGAAACGTGTATTAAATTTCGAAAATCATTAGAATTATATAAGGTAAATAATATATTCTAAACCAAATTAAGTTAATGTGGGTTTGCTGAACACGTATAACACAAAGGGGTCCTATTTAAATGGTTTCTTGGCTATCGTTTTCACCATCGTTTTACAAACAATATTACCAGCAATAAAAATCATTTTTTCAATAATGTCAACCAATGATGTTGTTGATTTGAAACCTTTCAAAACGATGTGGAAGATCAAGGTCAAAGTTATTCGATTGTGGAAACAGTATTCAGCTGCTGGAGGTGAAACCATTGAGATGGTTCTCTGCGATCTTAAGGTGTATGTGTATATGTGGTTGTTTGATTCCTTTTTTTTTTTGTTATCTGGTAAGTTAAAACTCATGATATACTCTTACCTTCTATGTAAACAGGGTGGTAAAATATACGCATCTGTGAAAAAGGAATTGGTTGCTCAATACGAACCTTTCTTAAGACAAGACTATTCGTTGATGTTAATCAATTTTGCTGTGATTCATTCATGTGGTTCCTACAGAACTACGAGTCATGGATACAAAATTATCTTCCTGAACACAACCCGTGTTCGACCTTGTGAGAAATTACCTGAGGATTTGTCGGGTTTCTCTCCTGTCCAGTACAAAGATGTGCTAGATGGAACTCTTAACCCCAATTACTTGGTTGGTAAGTAGTTGCAAAATTATTTTCTTGAGCGAGACATAAGTTTGTATCAATATATCTAATACTTTTTAATGTGTCCATTCTTCAGATATTATCGGCCAGATTTGTGAAATAAGCCATATTGAGCATATTAATGTCAATGGGAAAGAGACAGAAAAGCTCTCCTTAGAGCTGCGGAATTCTAAGTATGTTTTATTGCCTTTATTCGAAATTTACATTTATTATACTGATATAGTATCCAGACGAATTCTGTCTCAGAAGTGTTGGTTTTAATTTTTAATTTTTATAGTGATGAAAGACTACCAATGGTTCTTTGGGGTAAATTCGCTTCTGATGTTAGCGAGGCTATGCAAGTTCGAGATGACCATTCTACCATTTTTGTTTTACGCTTTGGGAAAATCAAAGTGTGGAAAGGTATTTTAATAACCAAGTTATAGTTATCTCGAAATTCCTTTGGGATATTCTAACTATACATTGTTTTTGTAACAGAAGAAAGAAGTGTGAGCAATGCGTATAATGTCAGTGAAATTGCTTTGAATCCTCCAATGATTGAAGTTGACAAATTCATAGCAAGGTAATGCAATATTTGCTTTTATTTTAGAAAGATAAGTAGATAATATGTGAATTTTTCGTGTTGTATAAATATTTTTTGTAAATTTTTTTGTGTTTTAGTCTGCCGAAGGATGACCTACCCTTAACCATTGTGGAGTCTAAGTATTTTGCCACAGTGAATGGTGTTTCTGATAGAGATGATTTCTTTATACATACACCAAGAAAAACCATTGCTCAGATTCTTGAAACAAAAGAGGTATTTGTTATAATAATTTTCTGTAATACTATTTTCATCTCACCCGCCTTTTTGTGTTGGTGGCTGCTCTGTTGTAATCGTGGAAATTTTTTATCTTTTTCAAGGTTGAAAAGTGTATTTTGTTGTGCACAATCACTGCCATCGATTCTGATATGGGATGGTTTTACCTTAGCTGCAAAGTCTGTTCAAAGAAAGTTTTAAGTATTCCAACATCTACCAACGATGATGGTAACGACGATGATTTGAAGTACAGGAATTATTGTGTAAAGTACAAGACTTACAATCCTGTAACTCTGCCAAGGTATTTATAAATCCCTTTCACTTTATTAGATATTTCGAATAGACTTATCCATAATGAAACTAACTACCTGTATTTTTAAATTATGTACAAACTGCATTTGGTTGTGCTTGATAACACAAGCAACACTAAGTTGCTTGTGTTTGATAATCATGCTATGCAACTACTAAGTCAATTATGCCTGCAAATTGTTGGATCATCAAACAAATTTGAGGTACCAATGGTTTATATCTTTAACGATTGTGAATATTTACAAGTAGTGTTGCTTCTAAATTCTTATATTGTTTTAAATAGATTGAAGAAACAAATGTGCTCCCACCAGCACTTAACAGCATCATTGGTAAAACGTTCTTATTCAAGATTCAGATTGAAAGGGAGAATTTTGTCTACAAACATGAAACCTATAAGGGTTTGAAGGTCATCACAAACAAGGATTTGATATCTGATTTTGAAGATTCCAACTCACAAAATGTGTTAACATCCTCCGTACTTTGTTTATTAGTTCTCTAATTTGTTTATCTATATTTAACTATATGAATTTAAACTCTTCTTGACATTATCAGGCAAGTGAAGAGGGTCAGTTTCATGATATGGATACTCAATCTGATGCTCCAGAGATTTGTCGATACCTCTTTGTACTGTACTATTTATAATCTAACTTCGGTTAACATTTACAAATAGACATATGGATATTGAAATCTTAATTTAACAAGATATTAAATTTTTTATTCAGGCATCTCTTCCTATTCTTGGTTCTGCTTCAGAGCAGTCTGAATCGTTTGACCTGACGCCTGCTAAACGAGTTAAGCCAGGAAACAATGATTTCGAAGAGAGTTTTGACCAGAATTTTGTGTCTAGGAGTGTTACTTCCGTGCTGATTAAGAAGGAGAAGTTTACTAAAGGTGGCTGAAGGGTGTTTTAGTAGCACTTCATGTTAAGGCTTTCGTTTTTCTTCATATTATGTTTTTGGATTACTTCTGTTTTATTTTGCTATTGCAATATTTTATGTTTTGAATCTATACTTATGTCGAGTGTTTTTAAAGTAATAGAAAGCCTTTACTATTTTTTCTGCATGTTATTAATAATTTTTGGTTTAGTTGGTTTTACGTATTTATTTGTTAAACACTCAAAATTGTAGAATTGTATTGTATTAAAAAAACATACATATCAACAATCAATCTCCGGTTATTAGTCCTATCTACCATTTGCAGTTCCATTCCTAATTCTATTTGGGAGTCAGTTGAGAGAACTTACTTGCTTATTAGTACACATCCATTCGTCGCCCATATACATCATCTGTTGGATCTCCAATTCCATGTCTATGTTCACGCTGTGTTCCATGATCAGTCATGGTCCTCATGGCTTTCATTAGCTGAACCATCATTATGGTTGAATAGTGATCTTCTCTTTATCAACTGCACAAATACTAATGAATAAGGAAACAATGCTTTGGAGGATTGGTTTTAATTTATGGTTACAGAAGACATTAATTTTACTGAGATTATTCGTTTTGCGCGGTTACAGTTATGATCTACACTGATCAAGTAAGATATAAAAATTCATTAGAAGGTTTTAATTTATGGTTACATTAATTTGGGCGAAGTACATTATTGAATAAAAGATATAAATCAATGTAATAATTCAGAATTTCGTAATCCCCGTTATTAATACTAAGGCAAGCAATGATAAATGCTTAAATCATGCCGAATCAATTTTGAACAATAAAGAAACACATAATTAATACATTCAGTTGCTTTCTATCAAGGAAGTAAACCTTGATAGTCATATTCTGGGTGCGATGGGGAAAAATAAACAAAAGAGTGAATCTCCAGAAGCAAAACGAGTCTACTATCATCAGTTAGAGTTTATCAATAAACGTATGTCTTCTTTTTCATATTTATTAGGGGACTCTTACTATAGATTTTTTTTTAAATCAACATGATTATGTGTGGCAGCAAAACTCGGTTTATCTGTGAATCAAGCATTGCAGAGTTCTACAAATGTCGGCAAAAGAGGAGTTCGAATTGGCAAGGATTTTGTTTTTTATGAACCACATATTCAAAAAATAGCTAGATCTCAGAGACGCCAGAAGCTCTGCCAAAAAAGAAGTCAATTACGTATGTATTTTCGAGTTTCCACTTGATTAAGATTTTTGGATATCATATAAGCTATCATAGAACTAATAACCAGTTTTTCACTTTCTCCAAAATTTCATAAAGAAGTTCACAATACATAAGAGTATCGAGATCGTAACCAAGATTTTTTCCAGAGCTGCTAGAGCTCACAGGCGTCAACTGATTTCTATAAAGAAGCAACATCCCCTTTCAGGCCACTACCCAGTTGTTGGAACAGAACAGAATGGTCTAACTAACAGTTCTGACCGGAACCAAACAACAGATATATTGGAAAGGACATCCTCTGGAAAAAAACCTTTGAAGAGAAATACGATCCCACCATTAGAAGGAGTTTTACCCCAGCCTCAAATATTTAAGAGTAACCAAACCAATGTCTTAGGTGACATTACGAATGTTAATTTGATGAACTTGCGGGGGGGGGGGGGGGTGACTCCAGTACGAGCTACATTGGAAGTTGTTGGTCAGAAAAGAAAAGTCTTAGAGGAGGGAAATCAATCGGTTTTTGGAACTACGTTTTACATTCTATGCAATCTATTGGAATCAATTGTTTCCAACAAAGATTATTGGAACTACGTTTTACATTCTATGCAATCTTTTGCAGTATTGATATTCTGCAAGGGGTTTGTTTTCTAATTGTCAAAACAAAAAAAACTATGTGAAGTTTAGAATAACCTGATTAGTAGCTGATCCAACCGGCTGACAATGAAATAATGCATAGAATCTTCAATCTTCTTCTCAAATGTGAAACAACCTGAAAGGATATAAGGTTGCCATTACACATAAGTCATGATCACATTAATTAGCTTCAAAGTTCAGTGAAAATTATTTTCGTTTACTCAAAAACATTTTGGTTCGGTTTACTTATTCATTTCATTTTCTTTGTCTACTCCAGTAGGAATTTACGAACTTCCCCACCAGCAAATGACTTACAGAACCGATGAAATGTTAAAAGTTTATATGCATCTAACTCCTATCACACACGCATCTAACAACAGACACCATTACAGAGAAATCCAGACAGGGTACTAAGGAAAACGGAAGATAGAAGTTGCAAAAAGATTACCCATCTGATCGTATATTTGGAGGAAATGAAATCCTAGTTTTCCATTTCTCTGGTTTGATTCAACGTTTTTGCATACTCGGATTCACATAGATTCCGGTCGATTTACATGGGTTGTGAAAGCTTCCCTCGATTTCAATAGCCGATTCAAGATCTCATGGGAAAAAAATAATTAAAAAAATCAAACCAGTAACAATTACGAAGCGATATTTCAGATCTTAGGATTAGGTTTTCAACGAAACTTACCTTATTGCTTTCAACGAAACTTACCTTATTGCTTTCAATCGACTCGCAAGAAGATGACTTCGTAGAGGACAGCCGACGTTCGAATCGTATGATAGAAGAGCTGTTGAATGTGATTTTGTTTCGCCCCCACCGAAATCCTTTGTGTTTTTCAATTTCTTCTCAACCGACAGATGAAGTTTCACGCTTCCTGTTCGTAAATGTCGAGGTCGAGTTACGAGATAGTGCATCTCAAAATAAAAGAAAAAAATGTATTAACCCTATCTGGACTTTGTAAATCAGATACAAATAATTTGGGTCTCACAAATACCCATTAATAGAGATGGCCTTTTTCACATCCATGGTCTTATCATTTGTTAGGCCTTCAACTAATATACTATCTAATATTCTTATCTACTAAATTTATTTAATTTTTTACAATTTGCATATAATGTGTAAAAAGAAGTTGTTTAAATACCAAATATTGCTAATTAGTCTTTTCTATCGTTTATACATTTTGTAGTAAATCAATTTTGCTGTGAGTATTCTTAAGACAAGACTATTTGTTGATGTTAATCAATTTTGATGTTAAATACCAAATATTGCTAATTAGTCTTTTTATCGTTTATACATTTTGTAGTAAATCAATTAGTAAATAAAAGTGAATAAAAAATAGTATTATGGTCCTATATCCAATTAAAAAATATAAAAAAAATTATCCACAAACTCGAATTTATTTAATTCCCCATAATTTCTAAATGATTATATAAACACTGTTAAGTTTACATTTTTTAGTAATATATTACACATTGATCAATATATCATTGTTAATTAGACTCATAACTATTTTTTTTGAAAATAAAGGTGGCTGAAGGGTGTAAGTTCCGTGCTAAACCTAAACTAAACTATATCTAAACTTTAACTAAATGTAAACTTCTCATAACTATTCAAATTTTTTAAAATTATGGTCAATTGGAAAATCAAAATAAAATGAAACAAAATTTTATTTGTATTAGTTCAACATATCCAACTATATCAGCCAATGAAAAAATATATAAAGTACGATCCACGATCCCAATTACAATTTATTATAAAAGTAACTTATAAATGATTATAGAAACACGATCACTTTCATATTGTAATATATCAATATATATTACTTATCCATCAATATATCATTTTATATATTTCAAACGTAAATGTTTTTTTTTTAAATTGACAACCTCACTCCGCGCAAGGCGCGGGTCTTATCAATGATGGTGATCATGGTTTCAAACTTGTCTATCTTTTGGTTTCATGTTTGAAGAAAGTCTTTTAAAAATATATAATTTGATCTCTTTTATTGAAAATATAACATTACGTAGTTGATTATTCATTGTATGTCTTCATCTTTCTCTCTGATTTTTGTTTGGTCTTTTCATATTCTGTTGAGATTTGATCGATCTGTTGTTTGTGGTGTTGAAATCTGATAAAATAGAGTTATTTGTATTCTTTCTTGGTGTTTTAGGAACCATGGCAAGAAATCAACGAGGAGGAATCAGCACTGCCAAGACTGCTACTTTACTGGTTGTATTCTTTCTTGAATTTGTGCTTACTGCATTTTTTTTACCTAAATTTGATATTGGGCTGAGCAGATTTGTGTTTTTGACCTACAGTTAGCTGCCGGGACATTTGATGGAGTTAGAGTCGAGCAAGATAGAAGAGAGAAGATGGAGTTGGTTCAGAAGCGAGGGAAGAAAGATAATTGAGAAGCTTGATGGTGGTGGAAGAGCAGAAATGTTAGGACTGACTATGAAGGGTTATTAGTAGTAGATTGATAGTATCTTTGATAGGTTTTGGTGGTTTGTGTACACAATGAAATGTTTTATGGTTTTGTAAACATTTAAATATTTTTTACTTTTTATAATATAATTAATTATTTTTATTAAAATATTTTAAATGTATATTATATTTAGAAAAACAAAAAATAATTTGTAATATTTTTAATAAATTAATAACACAAACATTTGCTATCTTGTATAACAAACTGCTACATGTAAAATCAAATTAATGTTTTAATAACATTTGTATTACGTTATCTATAAAGTAGCTTATTCTATTCATTTGTGCAACCACATCAATTTTAAGAAGGGGGCAAATTATGCCACGTGGCATCTCCTAATCAATCATCAAATGCTATTTTCTCCATGAGTTATGTTGAATGAGCTTGGTGTTAATTGTGAAATTCTGCTATCCCTTGGTCTTCTCACCTTCACAATTCTGATTCTAACGCCGTCTCTCTTCCTCCTATAAGCAATTTTGTTAAGATTTGTCCTCTTCTTTTTTTTCTCCGAGTTTCAGTAATTTTGCAATTAATCGTTTGTCCTTTTGGGTTAAAGTAGCTTATATTATAAAGGAACAACCATTTGTTTTATTTGATATCGTTGGGATAGCATGTGACCTTTTTAACTTTTCAACTTCGTAGGGGTTCTTCGCGTTGGAGCATCTAAGAATCACAGATGCGTATTTGATTATATCCATTGCTGCCAGGCAGCGAATTTGTGGAGCTTCCAGTGTGATGTTCTATGTCATGTGATCATTATTTGACTTAGCTTCTCACTTTTTCAAAACCCCAGAGAAAAATAAGTTATTGCGGTTCACTAATTCATTGTTAGGCAGAATTAAGAGTGATTTTGTCTGTGTGCTTTGGTAGAGGGCGAAGGCCTGATGTAAGTTTATTAAAGCTTGATGGTAGGGGGTTAGTTTATATTCAATGTGTTTATGTTCTAGGAAGATCTTGATCAGCTTATCAAATTATGGGTACTATTTCTATCTCCAAATCTTATATTTTTTCAAGATCATTTGACTGGACAATTGAAATTAGACAGATGTCTTAAGCTATATATTCATATGCAGGTGTATCAGTTATACTACTGGGATAAGCATCGTTCCAAATATATCCAGAAACTACATCAAGATCATTCATTTATTCTTGTGTCACTACTAATCCATTTAAGAATGCCTGTGTCAGTGACAAATCACTTTTCCTTATCGAGACAACACAAATTCCAGAATCTCTAACTGTTTGTTACTATTTGGTGTCGTTGTGTGCAGGCACAACAGAGCATAAATTATATGTGATCTGGCGTGGAGAGTAGGATGTAAACTTCTCGACTTTCCACCTGATATCCAAGAGAAGCTCCCCCACACTCAAGGAGTACTTCAAGAACCATTTGGTAGCTCTAAAACCGTACATGGGGAAACTATCTGAGCATAAGTTTGGGGGATTGTAACTGGTATACTAATGCCTACTCCTGCAGGATCTGCACACTTTTAGATGTCATTTTTTTCTTTTTAGTTTTTTTTTTTATTGCAGGGGAACTGCAGTAACCATGGGGAAGATGTTATAGACGTCCTTTCCTGTATTAGAGGTTATTCTCCCAAACTACCCACTACCAGCATTGGAAATCTTTTTCTATCTAAGGTTGCGCCAGTTGCTCAGATGGGAGTAAATGTTCATATAGTGGGAGGTGAGCATATCTTTCCCATGATCAGAAATTTCGACGCTCCTGCATGATATTATTCTTTGGGGGTAAATAGATTTGGGTCCATGTCTTCACTTTGCTTCTAGGTAACTTCATGAGTCATTTCTGCAAAGTTCATGGGACTTTGAAGTTAGCATGGGGAATTGGTCAATTCTCTTTCAGTATGTATGGTCATGAAGACGGATCGCCTTATCGGATCAGAGAATTAAAAGTACCGACATGTGGTATTTCGACACCAAGAACCATATTAAGACAATCTGCCCGGGTTGTGTAGGACTCTAAAGAACACATATCCACGTATAGCATGCCATTTTCTCTGGTATGGTAAGAAACCCAAAATTTTCATTGTTCTGATGATTCCAAATGCAATAACAATATTTCGCAGAACTCATTCGCTCCACCTAATTCAAATCACTATGTAGCGAGAATCCGGTTAGTTAGCTTTTGTAACTTATATATTTCGTGTTGGTCTGTTTACTTTGAAGATTAAGAATTTTTGGTTGTATAACTTCAGGTGAAGCATGTGCGATCGATCATGGACATAACAAAATGAGTTGGTAGTTTTTTCCTTGTTTTTTACAATCGTGTTACAAATTAACTTATCAATTCCTTATATATGAGAAATTCCCTTATTAACTTGTTTTTCACAAAAATAGTTTTTAAGAAAGAAAATGACCAAAATAGATTTTTTAGAAGCTAAAAATTTTATTTTTATTCATTTATATCCCTAGGGTTAACTAATTTAGGCTTTAGGGTTTAGAGTTAAAGGGTGGGTTTGGGAATAAGGTTTCAGATTTAAAAAAAATAAATAAAAAAATTGAAAATTTCAAAAAACTTAAAAAGAGTTATTTAAAAGAATTGTCCATTATATAATGTTCCATGAACATACTTTGTTTGGTTTCAAACCGGTACTTCTAATCGTCAAGGGTTTCATTGTATCATAACAGACTGAGTGCATGAGAAACATGAGGGTCAATCTCTGTTTACGTTGCAAAGATGAGAGATAAAAAAGTAGCCATTAGTTTATGCGAGGGTCTTTGATGAGGTCTTAAAACAAATAAAGTATTTAACTAAGTTGCTGCTTCTTACAAACAAATAGAAAGTAAATTAGAATAAGGAATTTGTTTCAAAATTGACACCTTTGCATATCTAAATACAGGTGGGAGCCTGAGAGAGTTTGGCATATTAACTTTTCTAACAGACAGTGCCACTCATTAATTAATTTTGTTAGTCAAATAAAAATGTGTTCTGGTTCTATACATGTGATTGCATAAGTTATTCTTATCAATACTCTTAGTAAGGTTATGTGGTTTTCAACCAAACAAAATGTCATTTGCACCTTTCAGAATTAAGCAGTTGTGAACTCAACAATAACTTTCAAAGAACAGAGGTAGCAGCGGAAACTACAGAACAAAGCTGAGAGCTTAACTTTTTGAATGTCATCGATTGTGCTCCTCAAGCTAAGATTTCTCATCGGTTTATCTGAGTTCCATGTTAATTAATTTACTTTTTAATCTGAGACAGAACATGATTGCGGTCTGTTTGACTGATGGTTGTACTGGTCGTTTCGATTGGTAAATTGGGAATCATGAACTCCGAGTGAAATAGGACTGTCTTGGGTTCGCTAAGGATTATTGGAGATGCAAGTTTATGTTGATTCTATGATTTTTGATGAATGCTTACAAGGTCTTCAATTAAATGCCAAAGAGATCATGTACATGATGGTGGAAAAAATCAGAACAAGAATCAAATGCAAGCTCTGCATCCAGGAGATCATGTCCTGCAAATCTCGCTGATCCAAGTGTTATCCACACAATGTTTCATTGATGCATCTAAGAAAACCATAAGACCATGTTTATCCGGGTTTCTTAGAAGGGTTTCTTGCACTGTTCGCGGGTCCCACAAACATGTGGGACCCGTGAACAGTGCAAGAAACAGTTCCAGAAACTATGAAATAAGAACCGATTTTGGAGGGTTTCTTGCACTGTTCACGGGGCCCGCTGACACGTGGCGGCTCGCAATTGGTGCACTTTTTAATTTTTTTTTTTTAATTAGACTAAAACCAAAAAAAAAAAAAAAAATTAAGAAACTCCTAAGTGGTTTTAGGGATAAACATGCTCTAAGTCATTGTCTGAGATTCATGCTTCATCTCTATATCCATAGGATGTACGGTTGGTACTGTGTTTCATAAAATATTTTGATTTTTCCTGACAAAAAACTAAACATAAAGGTCTATAGATTTGAAAAATGGATATAAAGCAGACAATTGTAGAATCTCAGTAATCATGAACATACACTTTAGAGAGGTACCTGAATCGTAGTCTTTGTTACTCTATTTTACTTGGTCAAGTAGTATCGGAAAATTGAAGTACAATATAGCTTGCGTAACTTTTAAATAGTATGTCACCATTTTGTTCGTATATATGTGCTCTCCATCCTACAAGTTCAAACTTAACAATTAACAAGCACAGAGAATAAGAAGATGTAACTACAAAACGAAATAAAAGTGTAAAAAAACATAATAGAAGAAAGTCTAAAGCTAGAAAAAGGGAAATTCTTTAAACTTCACAAACACCAAGCTCTCTAACTTCTTTAAACAAGTTATAATAATTGTATGTGTAAATAGGTTACTCACAAATGTACTTATTACCAACATCTATCAAAACTTTAGGTTACAGATATCAACAATGTTCTAAAGAATAAAAAAAGATAAATATATTAACATGAAAGTATATATTGCTTTTAACCATAACATATACAAAATTTTATACAAATATTATGAAATATGGTTCTAAGATGCTCATGTAAAATCATACATTCAACTATTTAATTACAACATTTTAGAGATAAACCCGCACGTAGCGCGGGCACACTCTACCCTGTTAAAGTGCTATTGTTCTATAGTTAAGTACAACATAAATAAAAACCGCTATTAAAAGTGTCGGACCTATTATAATGGGCGCTGTCAGAGCGGCTACGGAAGCGCTATTATACATGACTCATAGCGTTTTTTGTCCGCTATTATTACCCATATTTCCTGTAGTGAGTTGTAAGTCAATGCGTGCGTTGGCAGACGGGCGTGGAGTGTATGTTTCATGTGATATGTACAAATATCCTTCGTACGTCCACCTCTCGCATACATTGTTGAGAAGATGCTACAAGTAGGGAAACCCTAGTACTATTTACATCAAGGGTGTAGAATATTTCTACAGGCTAGATCGTCATGAAGAGGGACATGCTTTGCTAAAAAGAGCAGCTGATGCAGGATTCGAGCGCTCGTTGTATACCTATGCTATGACAAGCAAAATATTCAGTGATGATGGGGAGTACCTCTCTCAATTGACAAGAGAATCCGTTAGTAATGTCGGAGTCGGAATTGTGGTAAGATCCGACCGCGGGGGATGGAATTCGGATGACAACTATGTGTTCGTTAAAAAGAGGGAGGTGTGCACATCAAGAGTCCTCCCGTTGTTCTACAGTTGTCCTTGTTCTCCTCTTTTGGACCAGAATTGGGTGTGTTGGTACATTGAGCACAGCAAGGCTGAAGACATGTATTACCGCTGCTTCTGGATTAAAGAGGCTGCTCTGTTTCTATGCGACTTTAAGCCCACATCCGGTTTTCCGGACTTTGATTCTGAGCAGTAAGAATTATAGTGGTTGTTTCCTGGGAATAAACATTTTGTCGTGTTGTACACTTATATTGGTGTAAGAAGTTACATTATTAATGTAACTTTTTTCGTGTTCTACACTTATATTGTTCTCCTATGTTTATTCTGTTTTATCTATCATCCATGACTTTATTATCATGAACAATAAAACTGGTGTACAATTATCGTTATATAGGTGTACATGATAACTGGTGTACATGATTACTGGTGTACAATTATAATTATAGTTCTTTTATATCATCTGTGTACATTGATTGTTGCGTACCCCAACAATTATGTACACCAAATTTCATGTTCAGCCGTCATAAGTCTAAGTCATTTTTCAGTGTCAACCGTTCTTATTTTCGAGAATACATGAATGAAAAATATAGATCCCTTAGTTAGTGTCGGTTACTTACGGTTTCTGGTGTACAATTATCACTGGTCTATACTATTAATTGTGTACACATAAATAGTGGTGTACATTACTAATGGTGTACTATAATTAGTGTATACACCTGTTATGGTAAGCGCGTATACTAGACCACTCCTAACAACTATATTTGTTCTCAAATACTCTTAACGTCAGTAATCTGGTTTTAATGACTCCTAACGGCTATATTTGTTTAGGGATAACATTAACAACACCCAGCAAACTTTATTTACTCTACCCATCCTTGATTTAGCCATTGGGAAAAGTAATTATTGTACACATAAATAGTGGTGTACATTACTAATGGTGTACAATAATTAGTGTGTACACCTGTTATGGTAATGGTCTATACTAGACCACTCCTAACGGCTATATTTGTTCTTAAATACTCCTAATGTCAGTAATCTGGTTTTCAATGACTCCTAACGTCTATACTATTAGTGGTGTACACATAAATAGTGGTGTACATTACTAATGGTGTACAATAGTTAGTGTGTACACCTGTTATGGTAAAGGTTTATAGTAGACCACTCCTAGCAGGTATATTTGTTCTTAAATACTCCTAACGTTAGCAGGTTTTAATGACTCCTAACGGCTATATTTGTTCTTAAATACTCCTAATGTCAGTAATCTGGTTTTCAATGACTCCTAACGTCTATACTATTAGTGGTGTACACATAAATAGTGGTGTACATTACTAATGGTGTACAATAATTAGTGTGTACACCTGTTATGGTAAATGTTTATAGTAGACCACTCCTAGCAGGTATATTTGTTCTTAAATACTCCTAACGTTAGCAGGTTTTAATGACTCCTAACGGCTATATTTGTTCTTAAATACTCCTAATGTCAGTAATCTGGTTTTCAATGACTCCTAACGTCTATACTATTAGTGGTGTACACATAAATAGTGGTGTACATTACTAATGGTGTACAATAATTAGTGTGTACACCTGTTATGGTAAAGGTTTATAGTAGACCACTCCTAGCAGGTATATTTGTTCTTAAATACTCCTAACGTTAGCAGGTTTTAATGACTCCTAACGACTATATTTGTTTAGGGGTAACATTAACAACACTCAGGAAACTTTATTTATGCTCCCCATCCTTGAATTAGCCGCTGGGAAAAGTAGTCGTTGCTAAAAGCATTATTCCTCACTTTTCGAAACGCTATTTAAACCTAACTTAGGCGCTTCTCTATGCTCACACTCTGTGAAAATGGCAATGCCAGATCTCCCTGATGATATTCTAACAAAAATCTTAGGAATCGTAGGTAGTGATTCCTGGTGGCGTTTGGGACCTTTTCTTAGGTCAGGGAAACGGACATAATCGCTTGTTCGTAAACCAGAAGTTTCGCAGAACTGTAGCCTCTGGTCAATGTGCCGTGATCCTATAGACATTTTTGATGGTGGCAGATGTCGCGAATTCTTTCAAAGGTGTTTGAATGTCGGTAATGTTGATGCCGTTTACTTTGTAAGTCTCTTTTTGGCAACTAGGCACCAAGAGTTGGCAGTTGCTGTGGCACTATTGGAGAGAAATGTGCCTAAAGATGATCAGTCGACCTTGGCAAATTGAATATTCAACGTCTGTCTAGGAGAAGAAGTTAACGCGAGCCACGCATTTCAACAAACTAGAATCCGAGAATGTCGAACAAATGTGTAACAGCTTGGAGTGGCAACTCTCATGGTTCCATCCATCCCATATGGATAGGTAAGGGAACACTTTCAAATATCCTAATGATGACGTGATTAAAATGCAGGAAATGTGTTTACGATCACGATCCAAACTTTGAACGTTTTTGCAAGGCGTGTAATGTATTTTGTACCGCACGTAACATTTATAAAATGTTATAGTGGTCGTTGTTGTTACTTTATCTAATGTTGTTTCATCAATAACTCCTGTTGTACTCATGGTAGAATGCCGCGTAACATTGTAATGTTGTTTCATCAATAATACGTTGTTGTTATAGTTTTCCACCAATTTTGTTTTTATACATGAATAACAAGAGTACTGGAATACTTGAATGGTGGTTTACACGTTTCAAATAGAAACCCCAAAATAATGGTGTACAATTAAATACGAGTACTTGTGGAATATAAAGTTGTAGCAAACATATTATATATCAGTCAGATTCCCCATTTGACTCAGAACCGGAGTTGTGGTGGTTATGTAGGTATTCCTTGTAGTCTTTAAGATCAACCTTGCTTTCAGACTCATCATCACTCCCTTCAACCTGATTCGGAAGAGAGCACTCACTATCGTAATGAGCAGCATCAGTCGCATCTTGGTCAGGATCAGTCTGATCTTCATCGTCTACTGGGTCCTCATTTTGGTTTTTCTCGGTCTTAACCTTCTTCTTCAGGCTCTTTCCCGATTCATTAGATTGATCTGATTCTGATTTATCTGATTGGCCTGATTTAGTGGGAGAGCCATTGGTGTCACACGGGCTCTCACCTTCTCCAACATCCAAAGCTGCCTGCATTATGTCGCATATACTCGAGAAAACTGTTGATCCGATCTCTAACCGTATCTCCTCGCGTAAGCCTTCACGGTAAATATTTACCAAGGTAAAAAGAGGGACATGCTTTGCTAAAAAGAGCAGCTGATGCAGGATTCGAGCGCTCGTTGTATACCTATGCAATGACAAGCAAAATATTCAGTGATGATGGGGGGTACCTCTCTCGGTTGACAAGAGAATCCATTAGTAATGTCGGAATTGTGGTAAGATCCGACCGCGGGGGATGGAATTGGGATGACAACTATGTGTTCGTTAAAAAGAGGGAGGTGTTCACATCAAGAGTCCTCCCGTTGTTTTACAGTTGTCATTGTTCTCCTCTTTTGGACCAGAATTGGGTGTGTTGGTACATTGAGCACAGCAAGGCTGAAGACATGTGTTACCGCTGCTTCTGGATTAAAGAGGTTGCTCTGTTTCTACGCGACTTTAAGCCCACATCCGGTTTTCCGGACTTTGATTCTGAGCAGTAAGAATTATAGTGGTTGCTTCCTGGGCATAAACATTTTGTCGTGTTGTACACTTATATTGGTGTAAGAAGTTACATTATTAATGTAGCTTTTTTCGTGTTCTACACTTATATTGTTCTCCTATGTTTATTCTATTTTATCTATCATCCATGACTTTATTATCATGAACACTAAAACTGGTGTACAATTATCGTTATATAGGTGTACATGATAACCGGTGTACATGATTACTGGTGTACAATTATAATTATAGTTCTTTTATATCATCTGTGTACACTGATTGTTGCGTACCCCAACAATTATGTACACCAGTTTTCATGTTCAGCCGTCATAAGTCTAAGTCATTTTTCAGTGTCAACCGTTCTTCTTTTCGAGAATACATGAATGAAAAATATAGATCCCTTAGTTAGTGTCGGTTACTTACGGTTTCTGGTGTACAATTATCACTGGTCTATACTATTAATTGTGTACACATAAATAGTGGTGTACATTACTAATGGTGTACTATAATTTGTGTATACACTTGTTATGGTAAGCGCGTATACTTGACCACTCCTAACAACTATATTTGTTCTCAAATACTCCTAACGTCAGTAATCTGGTTTTAATGACTCCTAACGGCTATATTTGTTTAGGGATAACATTAACAACACCCAGCAAACTTTATTTACTCTACCCATCCTTGATTTAGCAATTGGGAAAAGTAATTATTGTACACATAAATAGTGGTGTACATTACTAATGGTGTACAATAATTAGTGTGTACACCTGTTATTGTAAAGGTCTATACTACACCACTCCTAACGGCTATATTTGTTCTTAAATACTCCTAATGTCAGTAATCTGGTTTTCAATGACTCCTAACGTCTATACTATTAGTGGTGTACACATAAAGAATGGTGTACATTACTAATGGTGTACAATAATTAGTGTGTACACATGTTATGGTAAAGGTTTATACTAGACCACTCCTAGCAGCTATATTTGTTCTTAAATACTACTAGTGTTAGTAATCTGGTTTTTAATGACTCCTAGCGACTATATTTGTTTACGGGTAACATTAACAACACTCAGGAAACTTTATTTACGCTCCCCATCCTTGAATTAGCCGTTGGAAAAAGTAGTCGTTGCTAAAAGCATTATTCCTCACTTTTTGAAACGCTATTTAAACCTAACTTAGGCGCTTCTCTATGCTCACACTCTGTGAAAATGGCAATGCCAGATCTCCCTGATGATATTCTAACAAAAATCTTAGGAATCGTAGGTAGTGATTCCTGGTGCGTTTGGGACCTTTTCTTAGGTCAGGGAAACGGGCATAATCGCTTGTTCACAAACCAGAAGTTTCGCAGAAGTGTTGCCTCTGGTCAATGTGCCGTGATCCTATAGACCTTTTTGATGGTGGCAAATGTCGCAAATTCTTTCAGAAGTGTTTGAATGTCGGTAATGTTGATGACGTTTTACTTTGAAAGTCTCTTTTTGGCAACTAGGCACGGAGAGTTGGCAGTTGCTGTGGCACTATTGGAGAGAAATGTGCCTAAATATGATCAGTCGTCCTTGGCAAATTGAATATTCAACGTCTGTCTAGGAGAAGAAGTTAAGGCGAGCAACACATTTCAACAAACTAGAATCCGAGAGTGTCGAACAAATGTGTAACAGATTGGAGTGGCAACTCTCATGGTTCCATCCATCCCATATGGATAGGTACGCGAACACTTTCAAATATCCTAATGATGAGGTGATTAAAATGCAGGAATGTGTTTACGATCACGATCCAAACTTTGAACGTTTTTGCAAGGCGTGTAATGTATTTTGTACCGCACGTAACATTTGTAAAATGTTATAGTGGTCATTGTTGTTACTTTATCTAATGTTGTTTCATCAATAACTCCTGTTGTACTCATGGTAGAATGCCGCGTAACATTGTAATGTTGTTTCATCAATAATACGTTGTTGTTATAGTTTTCCACCAATTTTGTTTTTATACATGAATAACAAGAGTACTGGAATACTTGAATGGTGGTTTACACGTTTCAAATAGAAGCCCAAAAATAATGGTGTACAATTAAATACGAGTACTTGTGGAATATAAAGTTGTAGCAAACATATTATATATCAGTCAGATTCCCCACTTGACTCAAAACCGGAGTTGTGGTGGTTATGTAGGTATTCCTTGTAGTCTTTAAGATCAACCTTGCTTTCAGACTCATCATCACTCCCTTCAACCTGATTCGGAAGAGAGCACTCACTATCGTAATGAGCAGCATCAGTCGCATCTTGGTCATGATCAGTCTGATCTTCATCGTCTACTGGGTCCTCATTTTGGTTTTTCTCGGTCTTAACCTTCTTCTTCAGGCTCTTTCCCGATTCATTAGATTGATCTGATTCTGATTTATCTGATTGGCCTGATTTAGTGGGAGAGCCATTGGTGTCACACGGACTCTCACCTTCTTCAACATCCAAAGCTGCCTGCATTATGTCGCCTATACTCGAGAAAATTGTTGGTCCAATCTCTAACTGTATCTCCTCGCGTAAGCCTTCGCGGTAAATACTTACCAAGTAAATACTTACCAATGTTCCTTGCTGTGTTTTTCATGCAGACCCGATTTCAGAAACAATGTACTGTATTCTCTAACAGAAGAATCTCGTTGCTTCATTTGTATTGTATTCTCTAACCGAAATATATTTGTGTGAATTTGATTTATGTCTCTACAAACAATGGAAATGTTAGAGACAATGAAAATGTTAGGGTGTATTTATACGGTTCTCAGGGATCAAGATACGCGACCGGTAGTTACCGCGAAGGCATAATTAGGTAGCGTTTTGTCTATCACCAAAAACAAATTTAAAGCACCACCTACATTTAACAATAGTCGGACCACAACTTCAGTTACATACGGTCTAAACTCACGCATACAAACCAATTATCCCTCCCAAAACAACAACAAATCCAACGGACGAAGCCGCCAACACATTACGAAGCACCAAAGTCCTTTTGCTAAGTACCAACACTTGTCTCTTCAAAGCTTGGCATTCTTCATTCTTTTCATCAAGCTTTTGAAGAAAATAAGTCGAGATTTGTTTACTTACCTGATCCCTCAGATTTTCTATCTCCTCTTTTTGCTCGCGGATTATACCCCGCGCTTCCAGTAAAGCAAGGTACTGCCATCCATATGGTGGCTCCATATCAAACCACTGAAAGAACTTGCAATTAACATACTTATTCCCAACTCGACGTCCTTTGCACCCAAGGAATCTTCCCTCGGGGTTATCACGAGTCCAAGCTCTCTGAATTCTCGCGGTGCGGTTGCAGGCGCAATGTACCCCATGGTCTGTTGAGGATGAGGAGATGACACTCTCTGAGTTCACACTCTGGAAATTGTCACCCTGTGACATTAGCGCCCAATCCTACAAAATCTCGTTCCTTTTTAATCCTCTCTCACCAACACACTTTTATTCTATCAGACGAACCCTAGATCCACAATTTTGGTCGATTATATAAAGGGACAGATCTATTTTTTGCCCCTTTGGTTAACAGTGATACACTTTATTACAATAAAATAATCTTATATTTCAAAATTCTTTCTTTCACTCTTTCGTTACTTTAATTCAAATTTTCAAACATAACATTACGCTCTATTAAATAATCACGCGCCTCAGCATAAATGAATGTTGTTTGGTTGGTGACGAATATTAAAACTCGTATACACAGTACACACTCTGACTATGGACCCACTGGTGTGCAACTTATAGGTGTAACTGTAAAGTTAGTTTTATACAATGAATTTCTTGGTGCTTATAGGTGTAAGGTGTACAGTTGTTAATTTAAAATCAAAAGTTCTTGCACTTGAATTTAGATACCAGATAAATATTTTAGGTGTGCACCTATATTTGATAGGTTGTCATTCAATATTTTACAAGTTCTTGCACACTGAGTCGGAGATTGCAGAAGCACTAAAAATTCACATAGCAAACACAAACACAAACACAAAGTACCATAGTGAAAATAGCAAACACAAAATGTTTAAAAAAAAAAAAAACGCCAACAATTCTACTAAATTCAGCCCTCGTTTTTACTCTAAAATCGCCAACGAATTCTTCATAGCAGTCCATTGCATACTGATCTCGAAATCTGTCCACACTGTTGTCTTTAATCCGGCTCATCTCCTCCTTGCCAAGACCATTAGCATGCATCTCCATGAACTTAGTGGCACATGGCCCACAGTCGCCACTCCTTTGGTTGTGATAAATGCCTTCCAGGCGGCTCCACGAGTAAAATCGCACTCCTTCCTTGGTGTGGTAAATATCATAACCCGCATACTGTTCCAGTTTATATGGTAAGACGACAGAAGCGGAGCCATGTGAGAATCGACTTCTAGTTCAGTTTCACTGTGAGGAATGTATGAATCAAGGATCATCACGTGAGAAGTCCACAATTTAATACAGAGACCAACCCAATGCTCTGCACCCCCACAACATTGGCGCGTACAGCATCTCGACATCGTGACCAAGTTCCAGCTTATGTATTTTTCCCCTGCTCTTTCATGTAACATAACTTGCTATGTTCTTGCCCCAATAGAAATGCAGCTTATCTTCATGTGAACTGAAAGTATCCCAGTGTGATTGAATGAATTTTGTGAAGTACGGATCAAAAAGTACCATCCAGTCTTTTTTAAGAACCTTCCCCCGACACCTCTACAACATTTGCATTATCACATGCATGTGCTGTGTGAAATTATTATAAGGAAAAGGTTAGTTCCACACCTTTCTTTCCTAAGAGATGAAAAAGGAATACATGACGACGATAGAATTTTAAATAGTACCTCGTCAGACAACCATTTCCCAGGTTCACTTGTCAAGGAAGAAGGAATTGGTGACAACGTGACCGGTTTTGATTTCGAACATCCTGCAAAACTGAACCCGCCCAGAGGAGATTTTGTCATCATATAGTGAAGAGACAATAGATTATGTTATGTATATATGAATGTAACGAAATACAGTCTGAAACTTACTGCGCCAGGTTTTCAGTCAAAATTTCACTAAATTTCTTAAAAACTGTTCGATTTGTCTTCGCTAGGGGAATGTACTCAACCTTCTTCTCGTTGTTGAAAATGCCTTTCAACCTTCCGTATGGGGTGTACACTCCACGAATCTTGTTGGATATTTTCCGCTGACGTTTATCACCACTCTCCAAATAATTTGAACCCTCCTCCGTGTCAGAAACCGTATGGACTCTTTTAGTTTAGGTTTCTTTATCTTGCAACTGGGAATCATTGGAGATGTCTTCTTTGCAACTTTCATACTTTTCGTCCTCCTCCATCGTCGGGTACACATGGTTGATATCCTCTACGATAGGGACATCACGTACACCGCCCTCTCCAACATGAGAAGGGACTCCTTCAAGATTCTCCCCCACAAGGCCTGGTTTTGGAGTCTCCAAAATGGAGGGTTCCCCAACGTATTCAATTCCAGTCGACGTAACCTTTGCTTCTGACTGAGGGTAGGCTGCTGATGCATGATGGCTAGCAGGTACTGGTTTAACCTAGTTGTAGAGATTAGGGTGTGATTCCTCCCACCTAACATTTACGGGTTCTTCATCTCCGTAACGCCTAGTTCCAGTACTCTGCAAACAGTGAGAAGATGACAATATCAAACAAAAAATTGACCAATAATTAGCCAAAAAACACCAAACTATTAACAGTAACACTGACCTTCGTTGGTGACACATACGACTTAGGACGAGCAGATAAAACATTCGAATACACAGTGTGCGCAGTCACACAAGTGGGAGGTTTTTCTAGTTGCTGAGCATCCTCACCAGCGTTGGGTGTACGCATTCCCTGTATGAAAACCGTATACCTCATATTAGAAGTGTACACTAATTGCGCACCAACCATATCACACAAAAAGGGTGTCAAAGTTTACCTTATAAGCCACATTGTGATCAAATAGTCTTCTAGGAGTACTACACTCGTGTTCGTCTCATATATCCCTCTGAGATAGCCCTAAGGTTGTATCCTTTGGTTCCCTGAAAAGGCAGTCCTGTCAGAACAAAGAACATAGAAGGTAGCCTAATATGTTCAAATTACGACATGTTTACTAGGGTGTACCACTTCAGAGACGTCATTGCTGTCTCCAAAGCGAAGTGAATACAAATGTTTTTTCTTAGCTGGAGAACAACCCGCTGCTTTTGTTTTTTTGGCCGTCCTCACTGGCCATCTGTTTGGGGCCCGCCACTACTCGGAGAACCAAAGTCTCCAACATCATCAACACCGGCCTTCCTCTTGAGGTTCTTCTTTATCGTTTGCTCTGTCACACCTAATCGCCTGCATATATTTGTGTCCATTTGACTTAGCTGGTGCTTCAACTTAGTGGACAGCTTTTCCAACTGCTGTAAAATCCACACCTTCAAATCTTCTTCTGTACACCTCTTTGTATGAGGAGGACATTCTGGAACACTCTCTCCAGATGAAGATAACTCGTCGATATTAACAACCACAGGTTTACACGGCCGTAAATTCTGATAGTGGATGGGTAGACGAGCAGGTTTCTCCTCCTTAGCAACACTGCATTTCTTATTTTTCTCTGCATTAGGGGCAAATGACATGTCCCCACCTGGGAAATCTTCAGGTTGAAATGATGCTCTACGACGCATCATTTCAACCAAATGCGTTACTCGATCATCTTCCACCTCCTCCAACCACATGTGTCGTTCAGAACCAGGAACTAAGTCAAGGTGTACGGATAACTATTGGGAAGAAAATCAATTCCCCTTATAAATCATTCCGGAATCAAATAAACCAATCAATTATTTACGCACAAGGGAGAATGAACTTACTGATGACTCTGCTTCGACGCGAAGAATGTCTTGTATGGTGAGAATAGTAACGGTGTTGGCACAGGCTGCAGGGTCCTCCAGGATAGTAGCAGTTCTGGCTGCGGTTGGAATCTTAGCCGACAGGCTAGGCAAAGATTCTAAAGCGAACAACTGGAGAGCTTGTAGAAATCCATAGAAAGCTGTTGTCTGTTGAGATAACCTGACCCACATTTCTTACAGCGGGTCTCTAATTTCCACACTAAGAGGGGGAGGCAAAAAACGAGGTAAGGTCACCAAGAACGACGCTCTCCCCCAAGGATAAGCCAAGAAGTAGTCAATGTCAGCGAGCATCTCCACATGCTTAGGATTGAGTTTAAGGGTTTTGTTACTCCAACAGACAACACTGTCTACCAACGCTATTAGAGCCAAAGGAACTCGTTTCCAACCGGCCAGATATGGATTGCGCAGCATTTCAAGAACGTGACCGACAATTATATCCCCCAGTGTTGTATCAAATAGTTGGTTCCACATCGTAGAACATGGAGATTCGTCACTTTCAGAATCTTCAACATCGAATGCACCGCAGTTCAAACAAGTGACATTGTGGAATTCATCGAGCGAGAAACGAAGAGGATTGCAACCAAATGACGGCAGAGGAGGCTGCCAATTAGTTTCGTTTAGTTGTGGCAGCGGACGACAAGTAGCTGAAACAATTTTCCAAACTGAGACTTCAGCAAAATGTCCATGTCGTTAGAACCTTGAAGACAAGCTGCGACAGCACCGATCACGTTTGCCTTCGAATAAATGTTGAGCCGTAATGCTGTTGGGTAAGAACCAGGAGCAAAAAGCCTCGGCGGCAATTTCAAGGAAGAAGATCCATGTGCGTTTGAGTCTCTCGATGATCCCGTGCCATTGCCCTCAGATTCGGAAAATACAAACCGAAGAAACGTAAATTTAGAATCCAAAACAAGAGGTATCATACACTGGAAAAGTTTCTGAACGAACCTGGGTACCGTTGTTGCTTTGTAGGTGAGGACTGTTTGGCGTTCTTTGCCGATCTTGGCCGCCGACGGACTGTCTTCTCTGTTTTCATCGATTGCAAAACTATATCAACCGTAATTAAATCCAATCCGAGCTATCGCAGCTCAAACAGATGTGAGAGAAGCTGAATGCGCGGAGACACGAAGAAGAAGGGCGAAAGAGTTGGGCCAGTCTAGGTTTTACGAGTAACGAGAACGGAGGAAAAAGTGAGAGAGAGACAGCAAGAGCGAGAGAGAGAGAGAGACAGTAAAGGTTCTTAATCACGCGGTGGTTTACCGGTAATCACAGGTGAGGCAGGAAAGTTAATGGGTCGCCTGTGTTGGGAATCAAGACAGACTCTTCGGGTTTCTCACGTGCAAAGACAAAGTGGCATATATGTAATTAATCGGGTCGAGGAGGGTGTCCCGCGTCTTTCCTCCATAACTTGGATAGGGTTGAAAAGTGTCGTGACCCATTCTCACAATAAAAAAATTTTCTGACCCAAAGCCCTAATTGTAAACTTATGTGCAACCCACTATAACAATAAGTTCTGTTAAAAGTTATATTCTTGTGAAAAAGATAAAGGCATTTACATTTATAATTCTTATTTAAATAGATAAAACTCAACTTTGTATACATTTTTTTCTATAGCAAGGAAATAAATTCAAGCTTTTTAAAATAAAACTTTTTGAAAAAGCTTTTGTGAAACAAAATATGATAAAACAAAGCTTGAAAAAGAATTAGAAAAATGAGAGTGCGGTTGATTTCTATTTACGAAGTATTTATGTATATATTATTTAAAGTTTATTAACTTTATTAAACGAACTAACTTTTTTGTAGATGTCTAATTCAGATATGAAAACGTGTGTGCATGTAAATATTTATTTAAGAGATTTAATCATATTTTACATATATTTATAGATTGAACACATTTTATGTGGGAACCGAAATTCACATTGATTTTAGTTAATGGAGAAAGCCAAGATTCTCGACTTTTCTTGAGGATCCGAACTATCTGCACAAACACACAAATAAGAAAAAGATAGAGACAACAAAATATATTTGAGAATTGCGCTGAGGCTTTTTTATTGATTAAGATGAATAGAGTTACAGAGTATTACCGAGAACAAGATCGAATAGAGAAGTGCTAACAATGAGAATCGTAGAATAAAGCAGAAAACGCTATAAGAATGAACTTTTCTAGTCTAGCCGCCTAAGTCCTAAATTCTCTAGAGCTAACAGGAGTCTCCTAGGTTTAAGTCTCAGATCCTTTTGTGTTTTGTCCTAACTTTCTTTATATACTCTCCCAAGGTTGGTCGCGTCTTTACCGTTATGCCCCAATCCGAGTTCATTCAGTTGCATAAGTTTTCCTTTTTTTTTCTCTCAATTTTCATGTTCATCCGGAAAATTGACGTTTATCTCTTTCTCCTGTTTATCTCTTTGAAAACTAAGTAAGCCGTTATAACGAATGGGCTCTTTCTCGTCTAGAGTTTGCAAGTGGGCCTTTGTCCTATTTGGACCCTCTTGGGCCATTTTCTGAATTAGACGTTTTTACGATTTCTTTCGGAGAATCCCCTTTCACATGAGGCTACTCATTAGTTTCCGTGAAACAACGGGTAATGGATGTATAGTTATGACGACGATGGTGTTAAGCTAACCAATGTCATAGAACACAAGTGATTCTCGGATTTTTATGAAAGACGAGTCTTGCGGTTTATATCGTAAAAATCCAATGCTAAGTCCAATCGAGATGAAACGAGGGCTCATTTGACCAGGCTTTTGAGAGTTAATACATGGCTCGTCCTGGAATGGTAAAGCCTGAATATAGATAATACTTTCCCTAGGGTAGGATGGACTGATCCATGGATCGTCCCCGCCCTGGGTGGAATGGTTTGGTAAGCGACGTTCCCACCCTAGGGTAGAGTTGACCGTGGGTTTCTCCGCCCTAGGGCAGGGTGGCTTTTTCGAGCAAACCTCCTCGCCCACAGTTGTCCCCGCCCTAGGGCAGGGTGGTTTGGCTCGTGGAACATCCCCGTCCTTGGGCGGGCAGATTGGCTCGTGGAACGTTTTGTTTGATCGTGGAACGTTGTTTGAAAACTTGTTTCCAGGCTTTTCCGAAGTTATCTCAAAAAGATCAAACTCAACAAGAGATGGGAAAAAGGGAATGTATCAAATCTCTCACATCAAATGATAAATAGCTGAGAGGAAGAGGTAAGAGATGTAGATTAGACAGATTTGACAAACAACGACAGAAGACAATGAAGAGGGGCAAAGTGGAGATGGTGTTGAAGGATGGCCAACCACAGTTGCTACTCGAAGGCGGCTGGCGGCTCGAATCTAGGGCTCATGTCTTTTGACGTTTGTTGGCTTGTGATCTCTGCATGATTTTGCTATTTTATCCCCGATAAAAAAATAGAAGGATCTAACTAATTGTAAACCTAACAATTTTTCCTTAAAATTAAAAAGATTTTTGGATATTGAGTTTGGGGATGTTACATTTATATCTCCAAAATCTAGGACTCTTAAAACATTATAAGTAGCAAGTAACACATTTTTTGGGTTATTGGTATTATTCATAGATCGTGAGCAGCTTTCTTTTACCCTTTAGGGCGCTTTTGGAATCGAGTGAGAGTTTCTTCAGAGTCAAGAAAGGATTCAAGGTACTAAAAACCGGTTTAAATTAATGTCTGGTTTTAATTGTATATGAAACCCGGTGTTGTTTGACAATTTATTTAGTGAACCCTTAAACCCGACAAACTTAACTTTTTGACTTAGGTGGACCATTTTAATTACAGTACCCCCATGCTGGCCCACGAATAATTAACCTGACAACGTCCTCCTCATCAATTATACCACGCCACGTGGATATCAACGACATTTAAAGTACGGTACTCTCTATGGTTGACTCTAGTATTGTCCAAATGGCACCATCCTCTTCATCAACAATCATATGCCGCAATGTGGCCGTTATCAGTGCTGGAGCCGCCGGTCTAGTAGCGGCGAGAGAGCTTCGACGGGAAGGCCACTCTGTTGTCGTATTCGAGAGGCAGAATCAAGTGGGAGGAACTTGGATCTACACTGATTATGTCGAATCGGATCCGTTAAGCGTTGACCCGACCCGACCCATAGTCTACTCAAGCGTCTATCGCTCTCTCCGAACTAACCTTCCTCGAGAGTGTATGGGATTCATAGACTTCCCGTTCGTGATCCGATCCGGAAAATCAAGAGATTCGAAAAGGTTTCCAAGTCACGGTGAAGTTCTTGCGTATCTGCATGAATTCTCGAAGGAGTTTGCGATCGAGGAGATGATACGTTTCGAGACGACGGTTGAGCGGGTTTCTCCGACGAAGGAAAGGGACGGCGAAGGAGGGATCACGAAATGGAGGATTGAATTTACAGAGAAAGAGGAGAAAGTTCGTCGTGAGGAGCTTTACGACGCTGTTGTTGTTTGTAATGGACATTACATTGAACCTCGTCTTGCCAATATAACTGGTAACTGTAATATCAAGTACTCTGTTTTTGTATATGAAAACTCTGATTCATTCGATGGAAACAATGGCTGTTAAATAGCCTTACAGAGAAAACAATAAACTCCTAGAAACAAGCAACTAAGAAGACAACTACTTGAACAACTTGGACCTAAAGACTCGGCAACTACTTCATGCCAAAGGCACTACTATTATTTGACTTAAAAC
>MU107702.1:12565-29880 GCA_012274485.2 Sinapis alba | reverse complement strand
TGGTCAAGCTTGGACAACCATGAAGCATTCCCTCATTAAAACCTTAGCTTGGAAAAACCTCATGGGACAAAAACCAAGCCAAGGAAAAAGAGTAGAACACCTCATGGTTAAGAGGATCAGTGTGATGAGAGGTCCATGAGTCCTAACTTAGAATGTATGAACTCACAAACCTTGGAACTCGCAGCTTTGGTGAAGACATCAGCCAATTGATCTTCACTTCTTGTGTAGCAGGGCAGGATGATCCTTTGCTCTACAGCTTGCCTCACCTTATGGCAATCCACTTCAATGTGTTTAGTTCTCTCATGGAAGACAGAGTTACTTGCAATGTGAATAGCAGCCTGATTATCACAGTGCATAGTGATTGGTGTTGTAGTCTCTTAAGCAGCCCCTTGATCCAAATCAACTCATTAGTAAGCTTCCTCATAGCTCTATACTCTGCTTCAGCACTTGAACATGAAACCACCTTCTGCTTTTTGCTCTTCCAAGTTACCAAGTTTTTTTTTTTTTTTTTTTTTTTTTTTTTTTTTTTTTTTTTTTTTTTTTTTTTTTTTTTTTTTTTTTTTTTTTTTTTTTTTTTTTTTTTTTTTTTTTTTTTTTTTTTTTTTTTTTTTTTTTTTTTTTTTTTTTTTTTTTTTTTTTTTTTTTTTTTTTTTTTCCAAGTTACCAAGTTACCTCCAATGAAGGTGCAATACCCAGTAGTTGATCTCCTATCAACTCTATCTCCTGCCCAATCAGCATCACAGTATCCTACTATCTCTGTGCTTTTGTTACAACCCATCCATACTCCTTGTCCTGGCGCCTCTCTTAGGTACCTTAGAATCCTCTCCACCATGTTCCAATGGTGTATCTTGGGTGCTTGCATGTGTTGACTCACTTGATTCACAGCAAAACACACATCTGGTTTTGTAATTGTAAGGTAGATGAGCTTCCCAACCATTCTTCTATATTTCTTGACATCTTCATATGGCTTATCCTCAATCTCCCCCTCACGCAACACCTTATAACCATCTTCTAAAGGAGTCTTGGCTGCTCTTCCTCCTAAATCGCCTGCCTCACTCAACAAATCAAGAGTGTACTTCCTTTGGGAAAGAAACAATCCTTCTTTAGATCGGCATATCTTAATCCCTAGGAAGTACTTTAACTCCCCCAAGTCTTTGATATCAAATGCTGATTTAAGAAAGGCTTTAGTTAAGAGAATACCTTCCTTATCACTTCCTGTGATGATGATATCATCCACATACACTAGGATAACCACAATCCCTTGTTTGCTGGTGAGAGTGAAGAGTGTGTGATCTGCTTCTGATTTGACAAACCCTCTTCCATTGAGAGTGGTGCTGAGCTTGTGATACCAGGCCCTTGGTGATTGCTTTAACCCATAGATGGCTTTCTTTAGCCTAAGAACATTTCCAGGCTTGACAAGATGTTCTAGACCAGGAGGTGGTCTCATATAGACTTCATCTTCTAGCTCTCCTTGTAGGAAGGCATTCTTCACATCCATTTGCCATAGATCCCACTCCAAGTTGACTGCCAAAGCTAGAATTATCCTTATTGTGTGTAGTTTGGCGACAGGTGCAAATGTATCAAGGTAGTCTTCCCCATATGTCTGAGTGAATCCCCTTGCTACTAGCCTTGTCTTGCGCCTCTCTACTGTCCCATCAGCATTGTACTTGATGGTGAATATCCACATGCTTGTTACTGCCTTCTTGCCTTTTGGGAGCTCCGCTTCATACCAAGTGTCATTGATTATCATGGCATTGGTTTCATTTCCAACCGAGTCTCTCCACTCCTTGTGTTCCATAGCTTCTTCATAAGACCTTGGGATATACTCCTGGTCCAACTCTCCAATGAACACTGCATGTTCCTGAGGATACTGGGCTAGAGAACACACAGCTTGTATAGGATGTGCAACAGCCTTAGAGTTGAAGTAGACCCTTGTGTTGATCCAGTTAGAAGCCGGTTGTCTGATCCTAGCACTTCTTCTTAGTGGTGGCTGTACTTCTTCATGTGGTACTTCCTCATTATCAGAAGACTGAGTTTCATTCAACACTGAACCCTCTTGTTCTTGTTGCTCAGCTTGATCATGCGCAGGTGTTGAGTTTTCATGTTGTCTTTCAGCTTGATGTTGATTTCCCCCCTCATGATCAAGGTGAGGAACCTCAATGACATCAATATTTGTCTCAACCTCTGTAGAATCCCTTCTAGGTTCCTCAGGTTCAGGGGCAACCCTTTCTTCAGGCATACTGATCCCAAGGCTCTCCATTACTCTTCTAAGGTTGCTTGCTTTATCTGAGGCTGATTGGGATAGATTCTTCAACTCATCCCAACTCTTTTCATCATAGTAGCCCTTAGCCTCCACAAACTTCACATCTCTTGATATTGAAACCTTTCTTGCTACTGGATCATAGCACTTATAACCTTTTTGTGTTGGGGAATAGCCTATGAACATAGCCTTTGAGCTCCTGGCATCTAGTTTGCTCCTCTGTTCCCCTGGTATCAACACAAAGCAGAGGCACCCAAATACTCTTAAATGGTCCAGAGATGGCTTGCTGTTGTTTAGGACTTCAAATGGAGACAAGTCATTGAGGATCTTAGTGGGAATTCTGTTGATGAGGTAACAAGCAGCCATCACAGCATCACTCCAAAATCTCTTTGGAACATTGGTATGAAACATCATTGATCTTGCTACTTCCATTAGGTGCCTGTTCTTCCTCTCAGCCACCCCATTTTGCTGAGGAGTATAGGGACAACTTGTCTGATGTATGATCCCATGGTGAGCTAGATACTGCTTGAATGATTGGCTTGTGTATTCTCCACCATTGTCAGACCTAAGAATCTTGATTTTGGCACTGAAGTGATTGGAGACATGAGTCTGAAAATTCTTGAAAGCTTCTAGAACTCTGTCTTTAGACTGAATCAATGTGACCCAAGTGTACTTAGACTTCTCATCAATAAAGGTCACAAAGTATTTGTGATTTTCTCTGGATAGGCAAGGAGCAGTCCATACGTCAGAGTGAACAAGGTCAAAGCACTTCTCATAGATGGTGCTGGACCTTGGAAAGACTGTTCTACAATGCTTCCCAAGTATACACGCTTCACACACATCATTCTTGAACAAAACACCCGGAAGCATCAGATTTAGAGCTCTCTCATGGGGATGTCCCAATCTAGCATGCCATATGTTGCTATCAACCTCAGTAGCTCTACTGACCATGCAGATAGAGGGCTCTGTTCTTTGGAGGTGATAAAGTTCATCCTGACTGTGTCCTCTTCCAATCAACCTCCCTGTCTTTAAATCCTGAAATTCAACCTCATCTGGTCTGAAAACAACTTGACAACCCAAGTCGACAGTAGCCTTCCTTACTGACAATAAGTTAGAAGTAAACTGAGGCATATATAAGGCAGATGATTCCCTATCAAACAGCCTAAGGTTCCCTATCCCTTCTATCTTAACCTTATCACCATTTGCTATCATTACATTCCCTGAAGCAGGCTTGACATCACTAATCAAACTCCTATCACTAATCATGTGATGGCTAGCTCCTGAATCTATAATGATGGGTTTGGAGTCAAGAGAGTGTGTACCAGCCTTTCTAGGTGAGATAAGAGCCTTAGCAGCTTTGATGAAGGAGTTTAGGTCGCTCCTGGTCACAGGTCCATCAATACTGGTCACACCAGCTTCATTTCTCCATGTTACTCTTTCATTCATGTCGCTAATGAAATCAGAATACATGGTCTTTCCTTCCATTGTTTGATGCTCAATCTTCTTGAGCAAGTCCCTGGCCAACTTGATCTCCATCTTATGTGGCTTCAGATTCCTCTTTCTGCGTTGTTTCTTCATCTTCTTATACTCAGGAAACAACTCTACACTTGGTGACTTCTTTGTAAGATGAACAGGCTGTCTGTCTTCCTCAAATAGTGTGTGGTTGGCTTGTTCTCTCTGTATGAGAGCACACACACCTTCCACACTTGGGAGTTTGCCTTCCCTCAAAACATGCTTTATCAGCTGGCTGTAAGAAGAGTTTAGGGTCAGTAACAAGCTAAAGACTACATCTTGCTCTTGTCTTTCTCTTAAGATCTCCAGATCGCAAGAGCTTGGTCTCAGCATGTTGAGCTCTGACCAGAGACTTCTAAACTTTCCAAGATGTTGATTGAACTCTCCTTCACCTTGTTTCAGGTTGTTGATAGCTTGCTTCACTTCAAACACCCTGCTTAGATTAGATAAGTTGCCATACACCTTCTGAAGTGTATCCCACAACTCTTTGGAAGTTTCACAGTAGGAGTAAGCTTCCAATATTGAAGTTTCAAGGCTGTTCTGAATGATGGACACCACTATGAGATCCTCCTGACCCCATTTGCCATCCTCAGCAGGTCCAACTTCTTCTCCATCCTCTCCTAGGATAGTTTTCTTTGGGATTTTGCCTCCAGCAACATGTTCCCAAAGTCCTCTACTTCCAAGAGCAGTCTTGACAAGTCTTGACCACAACAAATAGTTACCTCCCTTGAGAGTAACTGGAATCACCACCATTTCTGACATTTTTTTTTTTGTCAAGAACTCAAGAACAACTCAAGAACAGCTATTACCCAGTGGGTAAAGGAAGAATTTCGAAAATATATCAGAGTGAAAAGTATAGATTTTGCGGAATAAGTATATTAGAATAGAGAGAATAGGTCTCAAGAGCATAAATGCTCTGATACCATGTGAGAATATGAGATTTAGGGAGAGTTTACTTGCTGGAAACTGAAGAACAAGAAGAACATAAGAGAGAGAGAGTGGGATTTCGAAAATAAAGAGAGAGAAGGAGAGAAATGATTTCCTTAATTGATTCAGAATGCATAAAAGTCTTTAAATAGACAAACATATAATAAACTAATTTATCCTAGAAGACAAGAAGAATAATAAACAAAGGAAATGCATAAACAATTCTGCCATGTTCAGATGCACCAGAACAGACTGTCTTGGACAGAACCAGAGCAGGCCCAGCAGCTGAAAGGGGCAGGTCCTAACAGTTGGAAGGACCACTTGCACACAAGAAATCTGTGAACATGCTCCCAACAGCTTCCTCTCCTCTTGTCGACCACAGCCTTCCCTTCTTAGTTACATTCTGATTCAAATACTCCTCTTCCCTTGTCTTGCACTCCAAGATAGGTTAGACTGTACGGACAAACTTGTACTCCAAGTTAAGATAATCCTTTGCACAATCCAACCATACTTGATTCCCTCTTGCTTCTTATTACACTCCACACTCCTTACACTTGCTGATATTTATTTCTTCATGTCAACATCACCTTGATCCTGAGGGGGGGAATCAGACTGAGCAACATCAAGAGGATACAACAACTCAGGATTCAGCAACTCATGATCAAGCTGAACATCAAGTCCAAGAAGATGAGGAACAACATTCCCCACAGGAAGAATCAGTAGCAGATAGTACAAGGGCCCCTGATAATGAAGAGGAAATGAGTCAACCAACATTGAGAAGGAGTAATAGAATCGGGTATCCTCCCTCTCACTGGAAAAATACAAGAGTATACTTCAACTCCCAAGCAATAGCTCATCCCATACAAGCAGTATGTTCACTTGCACAATATCCTCAAGAGCATGTGGTATTTATTGGGGAGTTGGACCAGGAATACATCCCAAGGTCCTATGAAGAAGCCATGGAGCATGAGGAGTGGAAAGAATCAGTGGCACGTGAGACAAATGCTATGGTGGTTAATGATACATGGTACGAGGCAGAGCTTCCCAAAGGCAAAAAGGCTGTAACAAGTCGTTGGATCTTTACTATCAAGTACAAGGCTGATGGGACAGTAGAAAGGCGCAAAAACTAGACTTGTAGCAAGAGGGTTCACTCAGACTTATGGAGAAGACTACCTTGATACCTTTGCCCCAGTAGCCAAGCTCCACACAATAAGGATCATCCTATCCTTGGCAGTCAACCTAGAGTGGGATCTATGGCAAATGGATGTGAAGAATGCATTCTTACAAGGTGAACTTGAAGATGAAGTTTATATGAGACCACCTCCTGGCCTAGAGCAATTGGTGAAGCCTGGAAATGTTCTTAGACTCAAGAAAGCCATCTATGGACTGAAGCAATCACCAAGGGCCTGGTATCACAAGCTAAGCACCACACTGAATGGAAGGGGGTTCATCAAGTCTGAAGCTGATCACACTCTCTTCACCCTTACTAGCCAACAAGGGATAGTTGTGATTGTGGTGTATGTGGATGATATCATCATCACAGGGAGTGACAAGGAAGGTATACTCCTAACTAAAGCTTTTCTTAGATCATCTTTTGATATCAAAGATTTGGGAGAGTTGAAGTACTTCCTAGGAATTGAAATATGCCGATCTAAAGAGGGGCTGTTTCTATCCCAAAGGAAGTACACACTTGATCTTTTGAATGAGGCAGGTGAACTAGGAGGAAGAGCAGCCAAAACGCCACTAGAAGATGGATACAAAGTGTTGCGTGAGGGGGAGATTGAAGACAAACCTTATGCTGATGTCAAACACTATAGGAGAATGGTAGGAAAGCTAATCTACCTCACCATTACAAGACCTGATGTGTGCTTTGCAGTCAACCAAGTCAGCCAGCATATGCAATCACCCAAGATACACCATTGGAACATGGTGGAGAGGATTCTAAGGTATCTAAGAGAGGCACCAGGACAAGGAGTGTGGATGGGTTGCAACAAGAGCACAAAAAAAGTTGGGTATTGTGATGCTAATTGGGCTGGAGAAAGAGTGGATAGGAGGTCAACCACAGGCTATTGCACTTTCATTGGAGGCAATTTGGTAACCTGGAAGAGTAAGAAGCAGAAGGTGGTATCATGCTCAAGTGCTGAAGCAGAATATAGAGCAATGAGGAAGCTTACTAGTGAGCTTATCTGGATCAGGAACCTGCTCAAAGACTTGGGTATAGAGGCATCATCTCCAATCACAATGCATTGTGATAATCAAGCTGCCATACACATAGCATCTAACAATGTGTTCCATGAGAGGACCAAACACATTGAGGTGGATTGCCATAAGGTAAGACAGGCTGTGGAACAAAGGATCATACTACCATGCTATACAAGAAGTGAGGACCAGTTGGCTGATGTGTTCACCAAGTCTGCCAGTACTAAGGTTTTCGAGTTCATACATTTCAAGTTGGGACTCGTGGATCTCTCATCACACTGATCCTATTAGCCATGAAGTGTTCTACTCTTTTTCCTTGGTTTGGTTTTTATCCCAAGTGGTTTTTCTAAACTAAGGTTTTAATGAGGGAATGCTTCATGGTGTCCAAGCTTGATCGGTTCCCATGATCAAGCTTGAGGGGGAGTGTGAAGATGAAGCAATAGAAGATAAGGAGCTGAGTTACATCAATAAGAACCAAGTGTGACAAAGAAGAAGAGATCAAAGCAAGAGAAGCACTCGGATGATCAAGGAATGATATAGTAGCTTGTCTGTACAGTTAGGTCAAAAAGTGACCTAACGTACCTTGCAAGACAAGCAAAGGCTTACCTTGAAAAGGAGGGAAGCTCACTTAAATCAGAATGAAAGGAGATGGTCGACAAAGAGGAAGGAGCCGAGAATGACGAAAGTCACGGGTGGAGTTAAGGAAGAAGACTGTTGGCTCCTGTCCCTTTCCAACTTTGCTGGGCGCGCCTCTGCCATGGGTCAGACCTGCCACGGGTCAGACCTGCCACGGATCAGTCCTGCCACAAGCCAGGCCTCCTTTGTTTATTATTTTCTCTAGTCAACTTGTATACATTTTTTATTATATTGTTAGTCTATTTAAAGACATGTACCAAGTTCTGAATTGATTAAGAAATAAGAAAAACATTTCTTCTCCTTCTCTCTCTCTCTCGGTTTCGAACTCTCCCTCTCTCACTCTACAAATGTTCTTCATGTTCTTCATCTAGATACACTCTAAAACTCACATAATGGTTCCAAATCAAGCTTCTTACATATTGATTCATCCTGGTTTGATTAGAAGCTTGAAGAACTTGCCATATGTCCAAACATGCTAAACATGGATATCCTGATTAGAAAGTGAATAACTGATTCAACATAACTCCTATGAGATTTATTCAACTTCATGAAAGACTCTCCACTTATTAATGGTGCCAAATCAAGATTTTTACATAGTGATTCATCCTGGTTTGATTAGAAGCTTGAAGAACTTGCCATATGTCCAAACATGCTAAACATGGAGATCCTGATTAGAAAGTGGAATAAATTCTTAACCATAACTCCTTTGGGATTTATTAAACTTCATGGATACTCTCCACTGAATATTGTTTCCAAATCAAGCTTCTTACATAGTGATTCATCCTGGTTTGATTAGGAGCTTGAAGAACTTGCCATTTGTCCAAACAGGCTAAACATGGATATCCTGATTAGAAAGTGGAATAACGTATTCAACATAACTCCTTTGGGATTTATTCAACTTCATGGATACTCTCCACTTAATAATGGTTCCAAATCAAGCTTCTTACATAATGATTCATCATGGTTTGATTAGGAGCTTGAAGAACTTGTCATATGTCCAAACATGCTAAACATGGATATAATGGTTAGAAAGTGGAATAACATCTTAAACATAACTCCTTTGGGATTTAATAAACTTCATGGATACTCTCCACTGAATAATGGTTCCAAATCAAGCTTCTTACAAAGTGATTCATCCTTGTTTGATTAGAAGCTTGAAGAACTTGCCATACGTCCAAACAAGCTAAACATGGATATCCTGATTAGAAAGTGGAATAACTTATTCAACATAACTCCTATGAGATTTATTCAACTTCATGAAAAACTCTCCAATTATTAATGGTTCCAAATCAAGCTTTTTACATAGTAATTGATCATGGTTTGATTAGAAGCTTTAGGAACTTGCCATATGTCCAAACATGCTAAACATGGAAATCCTGATTAGAAAGTGGAATAACTTTTTAAACATAACTCCTTTGGGATTTATTAAACTTCAGGGATACTCTCCACTGAATAATGGTTCCAAATCAAGCTTCTTACATAGTGATTCATCCTAGTTTGAAGAAGCTAGAAGAACTTGCCATATGTCCAAACAAGCTAAACATGGATATCTTGATTAGAAAGTGGAATAACTTATTCAACATAACTCCTATGAGATTTATTCAACTTCATGAAAGACTCTCCACTTATTAATTGTGCCAAATCAAGCTTTTTACATAGTGATTCATCCTGGTTTGATTAGAAGCTTGAAGAACTTGTCATATGTCCAAACAGGCTAAACATGGATATCATGATTAGAAAGTGGAATAACTTCTTAAACATAACTCCTTTGGGATTTATTAAACTTCATGGATACTCTCCACTGAATAATGGTTCCAAATCAAGCTTCTTACATAGTGATTCATCATGGTTTGATTAGAAGCTTGAAGAACTTGCCATATGCTTAAACAGCCTAAACATGGATATCCTGATTAGAAAGTGGAATAACTTATTCAACATAACTCCTATGAGATTTATTCAACTTCATGAAAAACTCTCCAATTATTAATGGTTCCAAATCAAGCTTTTTACATAGTAATTCATCCTGGTTTGATTAGAAGCTTGAAGAACTTGCCATATGTCCAAACATGCTAAACATGGATATCCTGATTAGAAAGTGGAATAACTTCTTAAACATAACTCCTTTGGGAATTATTTAACTTCATGGATACTCTCCACTGAATAATGGTTCCAAATCAAGCTTCTTAAAAAGTGATTCATCCTGGTTTGGTTAGGAGCTTGAAGAACTTGCCATATGTCCTAACAGGCTAAACATGGATATCCTGATTAGAAAGTAAAATAACTTCTTCAACATAACTCCTTGGGATTTATTCAACTTCATGGATACTCTCCACTGAATAATGTTTCAAAATCAAGTTTCTTATATAGTGATTCATCCTGGTTTGATTAGGAGCTTGAAGAACTTGCCATATGTCCGAACAGGCTAAACATGGATATCCTGATTAGAAAGTGGAATAACTTATTCAACATAACTCCTATGAGATTTATTCAACTTCATGAAAAACTCTTCAACTTTGGGATTTATTCAACTTCATGGAGACTCTCCACTGAATAATGGTTCCAAATCAAGCTTCTTACATAGTGATTCATCCTGGTTTGATTAGGAACTTGAAGAACTTGTCATATGTCCAAACAAGCTAAACATGGATATCACGATTAGAAAGTGGAATAACTTCTTCAACATAACTCCTTTGGGATTTATTCAACTTCATGGATACTCTCCACTGAATAATGGTTCCAAATCAAGCTTCTTACTTAATGATTCATCCTGGTTTGATTAGAAGCTTCAAGAACTTGCCATATGTCCAAACAGGCTAAAATTGGATATCATGATTAGAAAGTGGAATAACTTCTTAAACATTACTCCTTTGGGATTTATTCAACTTCGTGGACACTCTCCACTGAATAATGGTTCCAAATAAAGCTTCTTACATAATGATTCATCCTGGTTTGATTAGGAGCTTGAAGAACTTGCCATATGTCCAAACAGGCTAAACATGGATATCATGGTTAGAAAGTGGAATAACTTCTTAAACATAACTCTTTTGGGATTTATTAAACTTCATGGATACTCTCCACTGAATAATGGTTCCAAATCAAGCTTCTTACACAGTGATTCATCCTTGTTTGATTAGAAGCTTGAAGAACTTGCCATATGTCCAAACAGGCTAAACATGGATATCCTGATTAGAAAGTGTAATAACTTATTCAACATAACTCCTATGAGATTTATTCAAGTTCATGAAAAATTCTCCAATTATTAATGGTTCCAAATCAAGCTTTTTACATAGTAATTCATCATGGTTTGATTGGAAGCTTGAAGAACTTGCCATATGTCCAAACATGCTAAACATGGATATCATGATTAGAAGGTGGAATAACTTCTTAAACATAACTCCTTTGGGATTTATTAAACTTCATGGATACTCTGCACTGAATAATGGTTCCAAATCAAGCTTCTTACATAGTGATTCATCCTAGTTTGATTAAAAGCTTGAAGAACTTGCCATATGTCCAAACAGGCTAAACATGGATATCTTGATTAGAAAGTGGAATGTTTTGTTCAACATAACTCCTATGAGATTTATTCAACTTCATGAAAAACTCTCCAATTATTAATGGTTCTAAATCAAGCTTTTTACATAGTAATTCATCCTGGTTTGATTAGAAGCTTGAAGAACTTGCCATATGTCCAAATATGCTAAACATGGATATCCTGATTAGAAAGTGGAATAACTCCTTAAACATTACTCCTTTGGGATTTATTAACCTTCATGGATACTCTCCACTGAATAATGTTTACAAATCAAGCTTCTTACATAGTGATTCATCCTGGTTTGATTAGGAGCTTGAAGAACTTGCCATATGTCCAAACAGGCTAAACATGGATATGCTGGTTAGAAAGTGGAATAACTTATTCAACACAACTCCTATGAGATTTATTCAACTTCATGAAAAACTCTCCAACTTTGGGATTTATTCAACTTCATGGAGACTCTCCACTGAATAATGGTTCCAAATCAAGCTTCTTACATAGTGATTCATCCTGGTTTGATTAGAAGCTTGAAGAACTTGTCATATGTCCAAACAGGCTAAACATGGATATCCTGATTAGAAAGTGGAATAACTTCTTCAACATAACTCCTTTGGGATTTATTCAACTTCATGGATACTCTCCACTGAATAATGGTTCCAAATCAAGCTTCTTACATAGTGATTCATCCTGGTGTGATTAAGAGCTTGAATAACTTGTCATATGTCCAAACAGGCTAAACATGGATATCCTGATTAGAAAGTGGAATAACTTATTCAACATAACTCCTATGAGATTTATTCAACTTCATGAAAAACTCTCCAACTTTGGGATTTATTCAACTTCGTGGCGACTCTCCACTGAATAATGTTTCCAAATCAAGCTTCTTACATAGTGATTCATCCTGGTTTGATTAGGAGCTTGAAGAACTTGCCATTTGTCCAAACTGGCTAAACATGGATATCTTGATTAGAATGTGGAATAACTTATTCAACATAACTCCTTTGGGATTTATTCAACTTCATGGATACTCTCCACTGAATAATGTTTCCAAATCAAGCTTCTTATATAGTGATTCATCCTGGTTTGATTAGGAGCTTGATAAACTTGCCATATGTCCAAACAGGCTAAACATGGATATCCTGATTAGAAAGTGGAATAACTTATTCAACATAACTCTTATGAGATTTATTCAACTTCATGAAAAACTCTTCAACTTTGGGATTTATTCAACTTCATGGATACTCTCCACTTAATAATGGTTCCAAATCAAGCTTCTTACATATTGATTCATCCTAGTTTGATTAGGAGCTTGAAGAACTTGTCATATGTCCAAACAGGCTAAACATGGATATCCTGATTAGAAAGTGGAATAACTTCTTCAACATAACTCCTTTGGGATTTATTCAACTTCATGGATACTCTCCACTGAATAATGGTTCCAAATCAAGCTTCTTACTTAATGATTCATCCTGGTTTGATTAGAAGCTTCAAGAACTTGCCATATGTCCAAACAGGCTAAAATTGGATATCATGATTAGAAAGTGGAATAACTTCTTAAACATTACTCCTTTGGGATTTATTCAACTTCGTGGATACTCTCCACTGAATAATGGTTCCAAATAAAGCTTCTTACATAATGATTCATCCTGGTTTGATTAGGAGGTTGAAGAACTTGCCATATGTCCAAACAGGCTAAACATGGATATCATGGTTAGAAAGTGGAATAAATTCTTAAACATAACTCCTTTGGGATTTATTAAACTTCATGGATACTCTCCACTGAATAATGGTTCCAAATCAAGCTTCTTACACAGTGATTCATCCTTGTTTGATTAGAAGCTTGAAGAACTTGCCATATGTCCAAACAGGCTAAACATGGATATCCTGATTAGAAAGTGGAATAACTTATTCAACATAACTCCTATGAGATTTATTCAACTTCAGGAAAAACTCTCCAATTATTAATGGTTCCAAATCAAGCTTTTTACATAGTAATTCATCATGGTTTGATTAGAAGCTTGAAGAACTTGCCATATGTCCAAACATGCTAAACATGGATATCATGATTAGAAGGTGGAATAACTTCTTAAACATAACTCCTTTGGGATTTATTAAACTTCATGGATACTCTGCACTGAATAATGGTTCCAAATCAAGCTTCTTACATAGTGATTCATCCTTGTTTGATTAGAAGCTTGAAGAACTTGCCATATGTCCAAACAGGCTAAACATGGATATCCTGATTAGAAAGTGGAATAACTTCTTCAACATAACTCATTTGGGATTTATTCAACTTCATGAAAAACTCTCCAATTATTAATGGTTCTAAATCAAGCTTTTTACATAGTAATTCATCCTGGTTTGATTAGAAGTTTGAAGAACTTGCCATATGTCCAAATATGCTAAACATGGATATCCTGATTAGAAAGTGGAATAACTCCTTAAACATTACTCCTTTGGGATTTATTCAACTTCCTGGATACTCTCCACTGAATAATGTTTCCAAATCAAGCTTCTTACATAGTGATTCATCCTGGTTTGATTAGGAGCTTGAAGAACTTGCCATATGTCCAAACAGGCTAAACATGGATATGCTGGTTAGAAAGTGGAATAACTTATTCAACATAACTCCTATGAGATTTATTCAGCTTCATGAAAAACTCTCCAACTTTGGGATTTATTCAACTTCATGGAGACTCTCCACTGAATAATGGTTCCAAATCAAGCTTCTTACATAGTGATTCATCCTGGTTTGATTAGAAGCTTGAAGAACTTGTCATATGTCCAAACAGGCTAAACATGGATATCCTGATTAGAAAGTGGAATAACTTCTTCAACATAACTCCTTTGGGATTTATTCAACTTCATGGATACTCTCCACTGAATAATGGTTCCAAATCAAGCTTCTTACATAGTGATTCATCCTGGTTTGATTAGGAGCTTGAATAACTTAACATATGTCCAAACAGGCTACACATGGATATCCTGATTAGAAAGTGGAATAACTTATTCAACATAACTCCTATGAGATTTATTCAACTTCATGAAAAACTCTCCAACTTTGGGATTTATTCAACTTCGTGGCGACTCTCCACAAAATAATGTTTCCAAATCAAGCTTCTTACATAATGATTCATCCTGGTTTGATTAGGAGCTTGAAGAACTTGCCATTTGCCCAAACAGGCTAAACATGGATATCCTAATTATAATGTGGAATAACTTATTCAACATAACTCCTTTGGGATTTATTCAACTTCATGGATACTCTCCACTGAATAATGGTTCCAAATCAAGCTTCTTACATAATGATTCATCCTAGTTTGATTAGGAGCTTGAAGAACTTGCCATATGTCCAAACATGCTAAACATGGATATAATGGTTAGAAAGTGGAATAACATCTTAAACATAACTCCTTTGGGATTTATTAAACTTCATGGATACTCTCCACTGAATAATGGTTCCAAATCAAGCTTCTTACACATTGATTCATCCTTGTTTGATTAGAAGCTTGAAGAAATTGCCATATGTCCAAACAGGCTAAACATGGATATCCTGATTAGAAAGTGAAATAACTTATTCAACATAACTCCTATGAGATTTATTCAACTTCATGAAAAACTCTCCAATTATTAATGGTTCTAAATCAAGCATTTTACATAGTAATTCATCATGGTTTGATTAAAAGCTTGAAGAACTTGCCATATGTCCAAACATGCTAAACATGGAAATCCTGATTAGAAAGTGGAATAACTTCTTAAACGTAACTCCTTTGGGATTTATTAAACTTCATGGATACTCTCCACTGAATAAATGTTCCAAATCAAGCTTCTTATATAGTGATTCATCCTGGTTTGATTAGAATCTTGAAGAACTTGCCATATGTCCAAACAAGCTAAACATGGATATCCTGATTAGAAAGTGGAATACCTTATTTAACATAACTCGTATGAGATTTATTCAACTTCATGAAAGACTCTCCACTTATTAATGGTGCCAAATCAAGCTTTTTACATAGTGATTCATCCTGGTTTGATTAGAAGCTTGAAGAACTTGCCATATGTCCAAACAGGCTAAACATGGATATCATGATTAGAAAGTGGAATAACTTCATTAACATAACTCCTTTGGGATTTATTAAACTTCATGGATACTCTCCACTGAATAATGGTTCCAAATCAAGCTTCTTAAAAATTGATTCATCCTAGTTTTATTAGGAGCTTGAAGAACTTGCCATATGTCCTAACAGGCTAAACATGGATATCCTGATAAGAAAGTGGAATAACTTCTTCAACATAATTCCTTTGGGGTTTATTAAACTTCATGGATACTCTCCACTGAATAATGGTTCCAAATCAAGCTTCTTACATAGTGATTCATCCTGGTTTGATTAGAAGCGTGAAGAACTTGCCATATGTCCAAACAGGCTAAACATAGATATCATGATTAGAAAGTGGAATAACTTATTCAACATAACTCCTATGAGATTTATTCAACTTCATGAAAGACTCTCCACTTATTAATGGTGTCAAATCAAGATTTTTACATAGTGATTCATCCTGGTTTGATTAGAAGCTTGAAGAACTTGCCATATGTCCAAACATGGAGATCCTGATTAGAAAGTGGAATAACTTCTTAAACATAACTCCTTTGGAATTTATTCAACTTCATGGATTCTCTCCACTGAATAATGTTTCCAAATCAAGCTTCTTACATAGTGATTCAAACTGGTTTGATTAGGAGCTTGAAGAACTTGCCATATGTCCAAACAGGCTAAACATGGATATCCTGATTAGAAAGTGGAATAACTTATTCAACATAACTCCTATGAGATTTATTCAACTTCATGAAAAACTCTCCAACTTTGGGATTTATTCAAATTCATGGAGACTCTCCACTGAATAATGGTTCCAAATCAAACTTCTTACATAGTGATTCATCCTGGTTTGATTAGGAGCTTGAAGAACTTGTCATATGTCCAAACAAGCTAAACATGGATATCTTTATTAGAAAGTGGAATAACTTTTTCAACATAACTCCTTTGGGATTTATTCAACTTCATGGATACTCTCCACTGAATAATGGTTCCAAATCAAGCTTCTTACATAATGATTTATCCTGGTTTGATTAGAAGTTTCAAGAACTTGCAATATGTCCAAACAGGCTAAACATGGATATCATGATTAGAAAGTGGAATAACTTCTTAAACATATCTACTTTCGGATTTATTAAACTTCATGGATACTCTCCACTGAATAATTGTTCCAAATCAAGCTTCTTACTTAGTGATTCACCCTGGTTTGATTAGAAGCTTGAAGAACTTGCCATATGTCCAAGCAGGCTAAACATGGATATCCTGATTAGTAAGTGGAATAACTTATTCAACATAACTCCTATGAGATTTATTCAACTTAATGAAAGACTCTCCACTTATTAATGGTGCCAAATCAAGATTTTTACATAGTGATTCATCCTGGTTTGATTAGAAGCTTGAAGAACTTGCCATATGTCCAAACATGCTAAACATGGAGATCCTGATTAGAAAGTGGAATAACTTCTTAAACATAACTCCTTTGGGATTTATTCAACTTCATGGATACTCTCTACTGAATAATGTTTCCAAATCAATCTTCTTACATAATGATTCATCCTGGTTTGATTAGGAGCTTGAAGAACTTGCCATATGTCCAAACAGGCTAAACATGGATATCCTGATTAGAAAGTGGAATAACTTCTTAAACATAACTCCTTTGGGATTTATTAAACTTCATGGATTCTCTCCACTGAATAATCGTTCCAAATCAAGCTTCTTACATAGTTATTCATCATCGTTTGATTAGAAGCTTGAAGAACTTGTCATATGTCCAAACAGGCTAAACATGGATATCATGATTAGAAAGTGGAATAACTTCTTAAAAATAACTCCTTTGGGATTTATTCAACTTAGTGGATACTCTCCACTTAATAATGGTTCCAAATCAAGCTTCTTACATAGTGATTCATCCTGGTTTGATTAGAAGCTTCAAGAACTTGCCATATGTCTAAACAGGCTAAACATGGATATACTGATTAGAAAGTGGAATAACTTCTTAAACATAACTCCTTTGGGATTTATTCAAATTCATGGATACTCTCCACTGAATAATGGTTCCAAATCAAGCTTCTTACATAGTGATTCATCCTGGTTTGATTAGGAGCTTGAAGAACTTGCCATATGTCCAAACAGGCTAAACATGGATATCCTGATT
>MU107701.1:17284-43241 GCA_012274485.2 Sinapis alba | reverse complement strand
GTTCTAACACTTGCAAACCTTTCAGTAACCCAATCTCTTGAGGGATTTCACCAGTGAGTGAGTTGTCAGTGATGTTAAACAGAGTCAATCCTGTAAGATCTCCAATGGACTCAGGAATTTCACCCGTGAAGCGGTTTCCTCCCATGAAAAGTTTGGAAAGATTCTTGGAAAGATTGCCAATAGATACCGGAATAACACCCTCCAAAAGGTTTCCATCAAATGCAAGGAAGTTAAGTTGGGAGCTATTACTCAAAGACTTGATAAAACTATCAAGATCTTGATCTCTACCCCAAACTAACTTATTGAATCCAATGTTGTACATTTCTAGGAATGGGAGATTGCCTAATCCTGATGGTATGGTCCCTTCTAAGAGGTTGTGTGCAGCGCGGATAACCTTAATATTAGTGAGATTGTATAAAGAAGATGGAATCTCTCCGCTGAACTTGTTGAAACACACGTTGAAAACCAAGAGTTTAGGAAGTGTGTATCCTATGTTGCTAGGGAACTGACCCCAAAAGTTGTTTGAAGCAATAACCAATGATTCTAGAGATGACATGTTGTAAATAGAAGGAGGAATTGTTCCAGAGAGGTTGTTTATGGTGAGATCAAGGACTTTTAGCCTTTGAAGACGACCCAACTCGTTAGGAACTGGACCACTAAGAGAGTTTGTGCCTAGGCTTAAAACGGTGAGAGATGAAATGTTTGAAAGAGAGGGTGGGATTGGTCCATGAAACAGGTTTTTTCCCAAGTTTAAAATGTTTAGGTTCTTGAGATCACCAAGTTGGTTTGGAACGAGACCCGTGATCATGTTTGAGGTTAGATCAAGGGCTCGTAGCTCTATTAACATGCTTAGGTTGGAAGGTAAGGATCCTTCAAAGCTGTTAGAGCTTAAATTAAGGACCCTTAGACGAAAAAGATTTGTGATCTCTTTTGGAATTAGACCTCGAAGTTGGTTATTTTGAAGTTGAAGAGATGTGAGAAAAGAGAGGTTACCAATACTTGGGCTTATGGAACCAGTGAGACCATGACCAGAGAGGTTGATGGAAGCCACTCTTCTGTTACGTGTGTTGCAAGTCACGCCAGTCCAGTTACAAGGAGATGTGTTTTGGTCCCAAGAGAAAGAAAGTGATTGTTGGGTTTGGCTAATCTGGGACTTGAACGAGAGAAGAGCTTCTCTATCCGTATTTAATGAAAAAGAAGCTGAGCCAACAAGGGAAAATGTTGAAACGTAAAACATTAGTAAAAGAAGAAGCTGATGAACACTCAAACCCATTGTCATGATCTCTCTCTTATTGATTTCTCTCTGTTGCATATGAAAATGAATCTACATAGGCTTCACAAATTTATAGTGATTTGTTGGAGTACGCGTTTGGTGGGAACACATTTGTATATTGTTGGAGTCTTCTCTAGCACCAGTCAAGGAAACGTACGTAAACATGATGTCTAACAATCAACACAAAAGTCTACAAACTTGACAATCTTATCATTGTGTGGATGTGGCCTACATTAAAGTTTCTTGAAACTAGAATCTTGAACTCGTTAACTTGAACAAAACGTACTGTTCTATCAATCTCTATTAGTTTGTTCGTTGGGCGGTGTAATGCACAAAACGTATTAAGTCACCAGTCAACAATTATGTAGTTATTGCAATACAACTGTAGCGAGAAATTCATTTTTGTTCAGACTAGTATCTTGGCGCACAGCTTAGTTGCCTTCATTAAGGGTTTGAATGTAATGCAGAAGAAAATGCAGAATTAATGCAGTTCATTTGATATGCAGTTTGTTCTGCATTTATTCTCCATTCAACATAATTTTTGCAGAACAAAAATAAATGATTAAAAAAATAAAAATCTGCATGCAGATTCAAATTACACATAAAAATTTTGATCTGCAAATTAGGAGAAAAAAGAGGCTGGACATTTGCAGATTATCAATAATATTAATTTAGTTATTTTGACTTTTAATTATTAATAGAGAAACTATTTTATTCATTCATGTTATTAACTTCCAAACTAAATAACTAAATAACTAAATTTTTAAATATATAAAATTTAATATTTCGTTTAATAAATAAATTATTTTAAAATGAATTTATTTGTATAATATGATTAATTTTATAAAACATTTACATAACTATATATATTTAACATATTCATAATTTTTATATATTATGTTTGCAATAACTAGATACACATATTATTTTTGTATTACCTATTTTTTTGTTTCACTAAAAATCATATATGATATTTACACTGATAGAAAACATATATATTATAGTTTATCTTAGTTTATTATTGATAATAAGTATAACTAAAATAACTAATACTTGTTTATATATTTCTATTTTCTAATAATTTGTATAACTTAGTTTAATGAATATATCTATGTTGTTTGCTAATTTACATTTCATTATTTATAAATAAGAATTTGTATATTTAGTTTAAATATTTAATTTTAATTATTAGTTTTGTAACATTTAATAAAAATGATAATTTAGTAAGATTATTTGATAAATAAATCTATAATTGTTTTGTACAGTGTTTTGAAGACCGTACCGGCCGGTTGAATAGTGACTCCTCTAACTTGCCAGTTCAGGTTATTCTAAAAATCGGATTTGAATTGAACCACCGGTTTAAAACCGGTAAAATTTGTAAAAATCGGTGAACCGGTTTAATATAAAAATCTGATTTTTCAAAAATTGAAGTAAAAAATAAATTTTTAACAATTTGGTATAAAATATTTCACATTAGTTTAAGATAGTTACTTAATTATATTATTATATAATTATAATATTAATGAAAAGTATATAAATTAATTAAATAATTATAAATTTTTATTTTTAATTAATTAAAAATAAAATAAAATATTGGTTGAACCGGTTAGACCGTTCCGAAATCACCATGCCGAGTCAATGTCCAGTTCGGTTTTAAAAACATTGATTTTGTATAAATATGATGATCTGCATTTGATCTGCATTATCGGTTTGATCTGCATTTGATCTGCTTGATCTGCATTATTGGTTTGATCTGCATTTTTTATCTGCGTCTCCATTCGAACCCTAATTTTAAATCTTGATTGAGATAGGAGCAGTCGAGCAGAAACAATCAATTTACCAATTGTGTACGTTTATTGAAGAACACTCAAAACTTAATTGAATACTGTATAATTATCTTAATTATCTCATTTAGCATTTATTTCGGCTAAGATTTAGATTATTATGTTTACAATATGCATTAAATGTAAATTTGTTGTATCCACTACGTTTGCTACATATAACATATTCTCTCTGTTTCATATTAGTTGTCGTTCTAGGTTTATGAACACAGATTAATAAAATATTTAATTTTACATATTTTCAAAATAAAAACTCTATAACCAATACACCTAACCATATATCAACCAATAGAAAAATAGAATAGATAATATTATCAATAAATTTTGCATTGAAAACCGAAAACAACATTTATTTTGAAACAAAAATTCTACTCCAGAACGACAAATAATTTGAAACGGAGGGAGTACTTGTTTATATTGTAAACAATTGCATTTAGATAGTATATATATAGATATTATATATATACAAGGATTTTTTTTTCTAAAACAAAACTTTCATTACAAACTGATTTGTAAAATCATACGGGGGGGGGGGGGGACTTTTAGTCAAATGGTGGTAAACTAATGGTAAAGATTGACTTAAGGTATACCACTAAATCCAATTTGTTCTGTTTGGCGAGATGAAAAATGAAATCATGTTTTATACCTCATTAAAAGTTTCAAAATTGGATTACTGGTTTGTTCAATCCCTCTAAAAATAGTTTGAGTTTATGTCCTAATGTGTAGATACCTCTCTTAAAAAAAGAAAAAAAAAACTTTATATTAGAATATTTGTTTCAGTGCTATTGGAATTGATGAAACCTTTTTCCTTTTTCTTTTTTATTTGTGTGCACCGGATTTGAATTGAAACCTAAAATAATGCCTTAAGAGAAATAGTATATAAGGTCAGTGCATCGAGTACAAATATTACTCCATCCGTTTCAAAATGTTATATGTTTTAAGTTTTTCACACATATTAATAAAACATATTAAATTTTAATATTAAATATATAATTTTTTATAATTAATTATTTCTTTTAAATTTTAATTAATTAAAAATTAATAAATATAATTAATTTTTTGAAGTTTACAATTTCTTATTATTATCTATTAAAAATTATTTTGAAAAAGTAAAAAATATGATTTTTAAGCCACCCATCAAACTCGATCATTGAAACTAAAACATCATCTCAGCTTTGTAATCATTTCGAATCTACAATTTCAAATACATGAATCCACGTGTAACTTTTACGACCCTAAAACCTTCTCCGATTAATAAATAACCAATCAGTTTTTCTTACAAATACATTCAAAGAAAAAGAACACGACGTCACTGGATTATTTTCTTCGATTAGGAAAAGGAAAAAAAAAATCGTTGACCTATTCTCATTCTTGACTTGTTCTCTTTCTTGCATAATACGTATACGATAGATACGAACTAGACTTTTCAAAGATCAGTTGAAAGAATATGGGGTTCGTTTTAGCAAAAAGAAAAAAGAAAAAAGAAAAAAGAAAAAAATTGGGGTTTGTACGCACACACGTGCCACAAAAACATTACTTTGCAAAGTTCGTTTTTTGTTTTCTCTTCTCAATAAATCAAGTGAATATGCAATGAAAGTTTGTCTCCACAAACTTTGGATCTAAAGGCATCATTATTGGTGAGACTAGAAAAAGTCCCTTAAATTATTTATTTTTATTTTTTTTGTCGATTTTCACTAAGAGACGGTTCTTAAATAAGAGGTTTTTCCTTTTTTTCTCTCTCGGTCTCCGTATTTCCCCCTTAAAAGCTGCCTTAAGAGATAACAAATAATGATGGCCTAAGGCCTTAGGATTTTTTTTAAAAGAAGTATCTAGTAAATTTTAGATCCTTTTGTAGATATTTCACATAGTGTTTCTTGGACATGTAGAAAAATGTTGATATTTAAAATGTTTTTAATTGACCTTTACTTTTTCACGCGAAAATTTGGTAACAAATACCTATATCAAAACCATGAGTATTTTGTATATATTATGTAATATTACAATTTATATCCTTAATAATCTTAATCATCAATCCATTTTCATGTTCATTTTTCTTTGTTTTTTCCATCTCATTTTATTTCATTTCATTTCATCTTTGCTTTTCTATACCAATATAATTAAGTCAAACAATTACGTAGAGATGAAAGGTTTAACAGTGTAAAAAATCTTGGTAAAAACTCAAAAGCATCTTGCATATCAGTTTAAAGATTTTTAAAGTTAGTTCTAACTTTACCAATTGTTACCGCAAATGTTGAACGAAAATTTTCAGCAAGAAATTAGTGAAAATCAGCTGCATGTAACCGAATAGGAGATCAATTTTTAAGTGATTGTATGGGTTGCTTTATTAGAAAAGAGTTATTTGACTCAGTTTTAAATGAGAAAATGACAAAAAGATTCCAAATGATGAATGAGTGTTGGATTGTTTTGTAAGAATTATTTTTTATTTGCTGAATTTTTTTATAAAACATAATTTTTTAATTTTATTTAATTATATTTTATATTTCGCCCTCCAGTATATTTATATTTTAGATCCGCCACTGATGAAAATACAAATTGTTATCTTAGAAGTTTATAGATATTTTGTAAAATTAATGAGACTGAGATTTATGGAATATGAAAAACTAGAGGAATATTTTAAACTGAAATCAAATATTTTTTACATTTCACCTTATTGTTTTTACAAATCAATTTTAGATATATCATCAAAACGTATAGCATAGTGTTTACATTAACCATTGGAAAACAAATTATATGTCTGTTTTCAAGCAATTTGAACAGCGACACATAAAAATTAGTTTTTAATAAAGAAATAAATAGGTCCAGAAACTAGAATTGATCCAAGAAAAAAGGAAACGAAGAAAGTGGAGTGGCAACGCGACCATCTAGAAAAGTATGTGGGTACTCTCATGTGAGCAGATTTTTAGTTTGCTTTTAAATTGGACAACAATATACGACTCTTAAAAAATACACAGTAAAAATGCTACCGTATCTTGTTGTATCAGTTCTTCTCTTAAATTGTTGCACAGCCAACAATGTGGCAGATTCTCTGATTCAAAAACATTGTAAGGAAATTTCTTATTTAGGGCGAGGCAATCCTCATCTTGATAAGGATTGCATTTCATCTCTCAGGGAAAATCCAAAGAGCCAGAAAGCAAGAAATGTCGATGATCTGGTCTTGGTAGGAATGGATAACGCCATATCAAACTTAACGAGTGTGAAAAAAATTGTAGAAAAGATTATAAAAGAGAGGAAATATAAGACCAGTCTTAGTAAGAAGTTTTTGGAAGATTGCCTTAAGCTTTACTCCAACAGCTATCACATCCTAACCTCAAGTTTGAATAAACTAAAAATGGGAAAGTTCGATGATGCTTCATATGATCTTTTTCATGCAGAGGATGCACCAATATTTTGCGAACTGAAATTCAACGGCGACAATCAACAGATATCTCCCGTAAAAAAAGAAAATGTTCTTCTCATAACAATAATCAACATTCCTAGAATGTTGATTATACAAGCACATTAGTTTAGTGGAGATGCTAGGCCAGAATAACGCCGAATAACAGAAAAGAGTGCTAAGAGTATCTTCAGCTCCACTCCATAATTTATTACAAAATGGAGTAAGAAATGAAGTAATAAACTATCAAAAAGGTGATTACTCAAATGAATAAGTGAGTTCTACTAAATTAAAGTTATCGAACTATAATTAGTTCTCATTAATAATTTATTTTTGTGTGTTAAGTTTTTTTTGTATGGATCATGTAATCAAATGATATTTACGGGTTATAAGAAAATAATTCATATCAGAACATGTTATGATATCGATTACAAATTATAAGCAAATCAATAATAATTATGTTGTCAATTTATGAACAAATGATATCGATTTTTTTTCAACTGTCAAATATTAATTAACCGTCCCTTTCGTTCCCTTGATTACAAATTTTTAAAATTGTGTGATACTGAATGTCAAATGAATAAAAATACTTTCGAAAATATTTTTAAAAAATGATCATAAAATCATACAGAATTTATAAACTAATTTAGAATTAAGTTAGTATCAATTTCTATGTTTCATCAATAAGATAGTCATGATATTTAACAAACAATGATACCATACTATAATTTTACCCAAAAAAAAAAAACAATGATATAATTCAACCACCATCTCGCTCGACCAAATATCCAATGTGCGACTATGAATGTATATTCTCTGGTATCATTTTTGGTGTGTGACGTCGGTCGTCTTGAATCTTACTATTTACGTGAGGTCGAATGACTCATAGAAAAGCATGAACATATAGCCCATTTCTCTTATTTCTTTCTTTATTATGGAGTAATTTCACGCGATGTGTAAATTTAATTTTTATTTGATTAAAAGGTAATATTTTATTTTTAAATATATAATAAATTGCATTTTAAATATTTTTAATATAGTAATTAATATTTTAGGTGTTGTTTAAAAATAAAAATATATATTTTAATCATTAATAAAACGATTACATTTTAACCATTAATAAAAATTGTTTATCAACAGTAGAATAATATATTAAAAAAAAATTCTCTCAAATATTTTTTAAAAAATTTTTATTACAAAACTAGCCCTCAAAAAAGAAAATGACTAAAATAGCTCTTTTTAATTAGAAATTTTAATTTTTTAATTTTTTTAATATTTAAAACTCCACCTTCAAAACTCTATTTCTTCAAAACCTTACTCTTTAACTCTAAACTCTAAGTTTAACTAAATTAGTTAACCTTAGAGTTATAAGTGTATATTTATCTCTTTAATGAAATATTTTGATCATTTTCCTATTTAAATGTTATTTTGTGAAAATAAACTAAAAACAGATATGCTATACAATTTCTCTAAAAAAATATTAGTTATTTTATTTAAAACACTAAAATATATTTCCATGCGTTTATGTTTTTCTTAGTAAACTTACATTTAGTTATCTACAAAGACCTCTTTTTTTTAATATTAATTTAGAAATAAATAAATAATTATTTTTATTTATAAAATTAAATCATTATCTCATCCACTAAAGACTGTTTGACATGTTCTTTAAATAAATGTTACCGAATAACCAATTAGATTATTAATTATGGTTTTCTATATCTCTTTTTAACTTTTATTGTTAAGTGTTGTTGGTAATTAGAACTTTAATTATAACTATTGCACTAATTTAAGTTAAACAATACTCCTTCCGTTTCAAAAAGATGTATATTCTAGAGAAACTTTTTGTTTTAAAAAGATATATTTTTTTATTTTTTCAATATAATTTTTTATCAAATAACAATAAAAAATTATTTTATTAAAAAGTGTAAAATTTTTAAAACATGTATTATTTAAAACAGAGGAAATATTATGTAAGATAGAATGAACACGTGAAACCCACTGCCCATTGGTGATATAATCCACTGTCCATTGGCGATATAATCCAAGACGAGGGAGTTGATAAGTATTCCCCACTTGATAGAGCTGAGAAACCGAAGGTAGAGATCAGAGGCCCGAGAGGTGTCCACGGGATCTAAAAGAAGATTTCATCCCCTCTTTCGACCGTAATACGAATATAGGGTAGCTCCATCGCTCATGTTGATTTTTGACGTTTAACTAATTATCTTACAAATTACAATCATAATTTTCGTAATTGAATTCAATACTTATAATAACTGCCTAAAGCCATCAGCAATAGTAAGAAATTTACTTAAGTCTCTTAAGTTATATCTTAACATTAAAATAGTAATATCCATTATAAAAATGACACATATAGAAATAAGAGACGATAGTCTTTTCGGAAAAAGCTGTTCTTTGCCTTCTCTCTTCTTTGTTTCTTTAATTTGCATTTTTATTCATTAATTTAATTGTAGAAATTAGTTCAGATACTAAACGCTGCGGATGCCCTAAGGCTTTCTGTTTTCAGCAACTTAAAAGAAAAACTATTGACAGTTTTTTCAAGTTTGAAGCAATCATATCGTTTTCATGTCAAATCATTTATCCGTAAAAGCATCTATTACTTCCACAACATGAATGGTGATTAGTTTAGAAATTAATCTCTCACTTTTTTGAAACAACGTTTACTAATTAATCTTTTTACGTGTTTCTTATGAATTATAAATAATTTCGGATATGTAAATTGTGTCTCGTTTAGTATTCGGTATACTATTTTGTCAACGGTAGAGCCAATCAGAGATTTAGAGATCAAAGCCAGTATTTACTGGGTTGTAAGAACTTTAATAAATAAAAATTATAATTTGGTGGCATTTATATGTATATAACACTAACGCATTTAGAGATCAAAGCCAATGTTTAATTTACTGGGTTGTGTCAAGATTTGACCCTGGTGAACAATATTATGTTCTGAATATTAATTAAGCAGACATGTTCAAGAAGTAATGTCCACGATGAATTCATAAAAGTTTCTTGACTAAGATTAGTAATTAGTCTGAGAAGTAGGTGAAGACGCTTCACGATTGTCTCCGAACATGATTGTAAGTGTGGAACTAATAGTGATTATTAACAATATTCCTTTGGGCATTTGTTAAAGCATATTAAAATTCAAGATTAGCACACTGGTCTCTGTCCGTCCGAATCATGACAAGGTATATATACAATTATACAAACAGTTTGGTAAATAATGATAGTGATTTCAACTTGGGCAATTCTCTTAAATAGTCCCTTTTAAGTTTTTGTCACAAAAATAGCCTTCAAAAAATAAAATGACCAAAATAGACTTTTTTTTTTTTTAATTTTGATTTTTCTTTAATTTTTTTTTGAAATTTGAAACCCTAACCCCAAACCCAGCCCTTAACTCTAAACCCTAAAGTCCAAATTAGTTAACCCTAGGAGTATAAATGCATATACATGATTTTTTTAGCTTCTAAAAAAAACATTTTGGTCACTTTTTTCTTTAAAAACTATTTTTGTGACAAACAAACTAAAAATGGCTATCTAAGAGAATTACTCTTTCAACTTTGTCACATAAAAATGTAGTAGTGATATATACTTTAAATGTCGACACCTTTAAGTTGATATCATTCGAAGATTGCTTGTTGAGGATCGTCCATGATCCATTTTTCAGTCTATACATGAGTTTGATCTTCCATCTCCAATCGATTTGATTAAGCCTTTGATCAATAATTCCCTACCAAATAGTATACTTTTAAGGCATATATATGAATATATGTAACCTTTTCCACATTCAAGAAGGCATGTTGATTCATAGTAACGCTTTTAATGAATCCTCCTCGCCAACAAGATTTTTAGTTCGTTTAATAACCTCCATGCATGTTTCGCTAACACAGCCTGGTTAAAATCTTCAATATTACGAACACATGATTTTCTCCAAATCATGATTTTCTTTTATTTCCACATTCATTCGTCCAAAACCTTGTCATTGCACTCATGACTTTTAAGACAGATTTTGTTAGTTTTTGTTTCTGACTAAGGTAGTTTAATTAGTTATAGTATTTTAATCCTTAAGAATATAAAATGTCTACATATATGGGATTATGTTAGAAGTTTTATAGTAATAAACTGAATATAAACTAGATAAAGAGAACTGATGAAGGCATGTCCGGTCCAAACAATAAAAAGTTATTTAAGGCCCAAAACTAATATGGCAAATATACAAAAAACAAAAATTTGTGATGTAAAATTTTGAATTATAGCCCATAAACCAAAAGCAACTGTTTATATAGCATATCCTATGGATCGGGTCTGAATGAAGGTTGATTGTTATAGTTTATGGTTACCTAAAACATTTTCATAGTTTTGATAGTTAAATAATCAAAAACTTTAAAAAAGGTGTTAATGCTACAGAAATAAGATAAACAAAAAGATTCAGTATGGTTATTTTACACTGAAAAACTGTTTAAAACATCAAAGTTGTCCTCTAGTTTTATAGGAAAGAAAAGATAATTATATTGTAAAATAAATACTTTTTTGTTGGTATTTAATTTTGCAATGTAATAATAATATTTATTATTGTAAATTTTTGAACTGAGGCATTTTATTATTTTGAGTAATTCCCTTAGATAGTCTCTTTTAGTTTGTTTATCACAAAAATAGTTTTTAAGGAAGAAAATGATCAAAATGTTTTTTTAAACTAAAAACTTCATTTATATGCATTTATACCCCTAGGTTTAACTAATTTGGACTTTAGGGTTTAGAGTTAAGGAGTGGGTTTGGAGTTAGGGTTTCAAATTTCAAAAAAAAATAAAAATAAAATCAAAATTTCAAAAAAAAAAAAAAATCTATTTTGGTCATTTTATTTTTTGAGAGCTATTTTTGTGACAAAAACTTAAAAAATAGCTATTTAAGAGAATTATCCTTTTATTTTAGACCACTTCTATTATTCATAAATGTTTGCACGGCTTTGTGTACATGGATGGAGACCGGAGCTAGAAACATCTCGCAAGAATTTAGAACGCTAGAACCATATTGATCCCCTATAAGATCAATGTCAGTTCATTAGGGGGGAAACAAAGCACTTGTTCTAAGCGAAGTGGGTTACTTTAAGAAACTCTTACTTTTAAACTCGTCAAGAATAAATAAAATAAAAACAAACCGACAGAAACCTGAAACAAGTCAGAAGAAAATCCTAAAAAAAGTTGACAGATGTGTAGATTAAGATACTTTCACTAAACTGTGGGTCCTTCAGTCTATTTTAATGTTAAATTTTGGTATCATAATATTATAGTGGACTTGATTTGTTTTGTTATTTGCTAGTTTTGTTATTTGTTATTTGATTTCATTATTTCTTCTTTTGTCCCGAGGACTTGGCAGACACGGAGAGAGACAAGGAAATAATAGAAGTGCAGACTGCAGAGAGTAAAAGATGAGATGCTGAGTAGCCATAGTGGGACGTGCAATTATCATCGATTCTCTTGTTTCTTTTTCTTATACTACTATTAAACAGTTTTTTTAAAAAATATATATGTTTCCATTGATTTCTCCCCAAATGGGGTTTTACAACACACATTGCAACATGAAATTGAGTAAAATTGGTACAACCATGCTTGTAAAGTACATTTACAAAAAAAATACAAAATTAACTACAAAATAGGTTCAAAGGTAAAGTACATTTTTGCTTTCTGAGTGTAGTCCACCATTTTAAAAACTGTGATCCACTATATTTAATACCAAATCATATCATATATATATATATATATGCATTTATAACTAAATGTATAGTACATAGCTCTATTTATTTTGAGTACAGTAAGTACAATTTTAAGAAAATAATACTAATAATAACAATGAATTTATTACTATATGGACTCACAGTAATGATATAAACGTGAGAAGTAAGTTCATTTGTTTTTTTTGACTATACTGGATTCATAGTAGCCATGCATGTAGAAACAATAAATTATTCATTTATACTGCCTATGTTTCAATATGATAAATATTTAAGACTTTTTATACATATTAATAAAATATATAATAAATACATAATTTTGTAATTATTTTATAATTTAAACCAATAAAAAATTAACAAATTAAATTAAATTCTTTAAAATTTACAATTAATTATTATTAATTGATAAAATATATATTAAAAATATAAAATATGTATTTTTGAAAAAAAATCTGAACATATAATTTTATGAAACCGAGGAAAAATACTGTTTATTCCGTTACAATATAAATGTTACTTTAACATTTTTAACACGAATTAAGAAATTGATTGAAATGCATTTAAGTTATTATTAGTTACACCTATTTGACCAATAGTATTTGAAATAAATAATATTATTTATAAAATCAATTTAATTTGTAATTAATTTCAAAATGAAAGTAAGTATATTTTGCATTAAAATTTTAAAATAATATTTTTGTGTAACAAAAAAAGAGTAAAATAACACTTATTATGAAACAGAGGGAGTATATTGATTGATAAAATATTTCTTTTGTTTTTAATATAAATCGTTTTAGTACTATGCACATAGATTAAAAAAAAAAATTAATTTATTATATTTTTAATACAAAAATATTATTAATTATTTACCTAACCACAATTCAATCAATAACAAAATAAAATATATATCACTATTGGTTATATAACATTAATTGTTAATAAATTTTACATCAAAAATTAAAATACTATATAATTTGAAAAAAAGTTCTTTAAAATAATTTATATTAAGAAATAAAGGGAGTAGTATTTATTAAAAATTTATATATTTCATCTGTTTCATTTTAGTTGTCGTTTTAGATTTGGTATACAATGTCTTTGGTGATCACGTTCCTATGTATTTGTGTTTTCGGTGTCATTCATTAATGGTGGCATGTGAATGTGATGATCATTTATAACTATAGATAAAACCAAATGCAAGTGGGTCATATGATTAAGTTTATAGGTCGTTTGATTGACTATCTATCTAATTAAAGATTATGCTGACACAATCATACAGACAAAATAGCCTTAAGTTCTGATCAATCACCACTAGTTATATTATTTAAAAAATTTTAGCATGTGTTTCCAAAAGTACACAAAATCTCTACCTAAAAAAAAAATATGATCTCCATTCTCCAACTTAGCGAACACTCAATTTGATATATTTTATCATATATGATGAGTACTATTGGAAAGTCTAGATCATCACTACCTAGTATTATAATATATTGATTAATTTAAGAAGATGCTTTAATTTATTTTTAGGATTAGAATATATCCAACTATTTGGTCTTCCGACATTGTTTTATAACTTTATGTTATCGTATACTTCTTCTTTACCTATATTCGAGCTTTCTTCACACACACACACACATATATATATATATATATATATATATATATATATATATATATATATATATATATATATATAAGAAACAAAATAAAACAACAAAATTCGGTGTATTTGCTTATCATATGCTACCCTCATATTTCGCATAACACCTATAGTAAAACTAAAGTAATGTAATAGTATACTATTTAACTGTTTTCTAATGTTATTTATGTCATGTTGTTTTCTAATTTGTTTTTCAAAAACGGAATTTCCTGGATTTAGAATGCTTATAGCCAGAGTTGTGCTTAGTGTTTAAGAGGTCTAAGGCGATATATGAATATATTTTCTTATGAAAATTGGTAAGAATAATTAATATTCTAGTAAAAATATATTTAATATTACATGTAATATATAAATATATGCATGTATATATGAAATAATTATGAAGAGAACTATATATTACATAAAATAACAAAGATCAATACTAAAAATTTATATTTAATATTATGTGATCGATTATCATTAATGCTAGTTTAAGTATAGAATATATAACTAAAATGTATGAAATTATATAGCATATTCAGAATTTTTATCAATGAGTTAAAAAATTAGCAACAAAAAGATGAAAACAGTGAAAACAAAAAGCTACAGTGATAGATAATGCAAAACCCATAAAATCACATTAAATAAAGCAGATAAGTATGCAAATAAGTATGTAAAATGTTTACTATATAATATTACTATTGACTAAAATATAAATTCTTTTAACCAATTAAACAAAAAGAAATGGGGCCCTAAAGTTACTATGTGAGAGAGGGCCTGAGGCCATTGCCTCTTTATCAACACCATGGGCACGGCTCTTCTTATACCGACTTCACGATCAATATAATCTAGGCAATAAAAATACCGGCTCTTCTTATATGTATCTATACTTTTTTGTTAATATTAAAATTGTACCACAATCAATAGATAGTTATTATTTCGATCGATAAACTATTGTTTAAAGAGAAACGATGATTATGCAATATTTTTTTGTGGCATCTCTATTTATAATTTTTTATCATTTTGTCTATTAAAAATTATATTTCCTTATTTTTAATATAAATATCACTTTGATATTTTTTACATAGAATAAGAAAGTGACTAAAATTTATTTAAGTCATTATTAATTATATATATTTAATCAATAGTATTTGAAATAAATAAAATTATTTATAAAACTAATACAATTTACAATCAATTTTAAAATTAAAAATAAATCTAATTTGTATTGAAATTATAAAGTGATATTTTTATGTAACAAAAAAAAACATTAGAATAACAGTTATTATGAAATAGATGTAATAACTATTTATATTTAGTCTTTATTTGTACATATATTAAGTATATGCATATATCGTATACATGTGTAGGAGGATCTTTTTGCCAGTGCTTTAGGGAATTTAAGACAATGCTAGCAAGTCTCAGACATACTCCCTCCGTTTCAAAATGTTACATGTTTTGGCTTTTTCACACAGATTAATAAAACATATTAAATATAAGTATTAAATGCATAATTTTTTGTGATTATCTATTTTCCATGATTCTAAACCAATAAGAATTTAGTAAATGCAATTAATCTTCTTGAAGTTTACAATTGATCATTATTACTTGACAAAAAGTGTATTGAAAATATCAAAAATACATCTTTTTGAAACAAATTTTTTTTCTAGAATATGTATCTTTAAGAAACGGAGGGAGTATTATGTTAGTGGGGTTCACTGTTCCCATAACTTCTCTATAAATTTCTTTGATTATTGTTTTCCCTTTTCTGTGCTTTAGGATCAATGACCTAACAAGCTCTGTGCAGGAGTGGGTGCTGATGGGGACCAGTTTGATTATTTCAACAATTTTGGAGTTGGTTCCATCACTATCTGTCTTTTCTCTTTACATTCATATATATACATGAAAATATTGTAAAATCCAAAAACATTCAATACATGAAAATAGTGTTAAAAGGGCGTGAAAGTGTCCCGTGAATAGATTTATGAAAAATTTTGCATAACCAGGAAAAGAAAAACATTTAATATTGAAAAGGACAATGAACTTGGTGATTAGCAACCCCTCCACGTTGTGAAGGAACCTGAAAATATAAAATAGTGAAATTACAATTCATAATTGATACTAATACAGAAAAAATCGGTAAAGACAATTATAATAATTGTCAGTACATTTATTAAATTGTGAGCGCGTTTCCGCACGTACAAAGAATGAGCTTGGCCACGGCCATTGTACTCCTTTACCTGTTCTTGTCTAAACTGTTGGTCCATCACCTTATTAATTATCAGTATTTAAATGATTCTACGACTGTGATTAAATAACATGTTTAAAGTAAACAAAGTATGTTTACAAAAAAAGCAAACAAAATAGAATAAATATTTTTTCAACTTAAAAATAAAAATGGTTGTAACTCATTTATTCCAAAAAATAATAAATATAGAGTAATATTTTTCTTTACCTTAATCAAAATAAACATTACTCTCAGGCATATTGAATAGAAGGCGGGCCAAAGATTAAAGAGACACCTAATTGTAAGTTTTAACACACACATCTTATTTCTCCCTTCACCACTATGATTACAATGGTGAATAAAAAACGGAGCGTAATTACATATGTTGAATGAAAATTGAAAAAATCACTATTCACAAAACAATGAAACAGCGGGATGTAATTCTTAAAACGACGCATCTAACAAACTAAAAAGTTTTTTTTTGTTCAGCTCTTTACATATAGTAGTTTGAGTTCTAGTTATGTTGCGGTATTATATGAAAGTGTGTTTTTCTATAGTTACTTTCATTGTCACATTTTTTTTCTTTGTAACTATATAATTAAAATATTCGATTTTTGTGTATTCTCAATAAATATTACTATATAGACATTGACAAAAAAACAATAAATATCATTATTTTATTAAATACAATGAATATTTTAAAATTATATAAAAATTAAATACAATTACAGCATACAAGTAAATTATAAACTTAATCTAGAGTTTTTGTTTGTACATAACATATTTTCAATAATTTTTCTAATGTTTTTATAAGTTTTTTGTGTTTAAACTCCAAAATATCTTATTTTAATATATTAAAATTTTATAATTTACTAAAGAAACAAATTATAAATATACTTCTATTTTTAAATTATTATTTTTTTTTGAATATAGATATATTAACCAATCTGAAATATGAAATCCAGTTAAATACAAGACAAAGATACATAAATATCTTATAACATATATATGTATGAACAAAAAAAGTTATATTTGATATTTCTTTGTAAATATACAATTAATAAAGTATATAGATTTATTTAACTAATTTCTATTAAATATTATCAGACAAAAATTATTTTTTTACAAATAACTGTTAATTAATCTAGTTATATTAATTATTATCAATAATACAATTACAATTAATCATATTTTTTTATCTAAATATTATATAAGATTAATTAGTGTAGTTATATATTTTATAGCATACAAATAATATGTATAAATACTTTAATTTTACATAAAATTATGTTAAATTATGAATATGTCTAGTAAATATATATAATTGTTTATAAAAATATTACAGAATTATGTGATTTATAAATAAAAGAAGTGAAATTGGATGTAGTAATTATAAAAAAAAAGAAAATTATTTATTGGACCTCTGTTTTTGGTCATCTTTTTTTCTATATTTGCATAACAATTATTTTTAAATGCAAAATATTTTGCAAGCAGTTCACTAAATATTCTATTACTTCTCATTTGTTCTGCATATCAACGATGAATGAAAAAATACATATATGACTACAGTCTATTTTCCTGTATTTATTTTGCTTTTTTATTGCATCACGTTCATAGCCTAGGAAGACTTCTTTATTTGAAACTTATTAACAATTTTTTTTATTACTCCCTCCGTTTTGCAAAAAGTGTCATTTTAGAGAAAAATTTTCGTTATAAAATAAGTGTCATTTTAGGATTTCAATGTATAATTTATTGATTTTATTTTCCAGTTTAATTTTCTATTGGTTGAAATATGATTAGGTGTATGGATAATGATGTTTTTTATAGAAAATATGCAAAATTAAATTTTTTTTAATTTGTGTGCAAAAAGCTAAAACGACACTTATTATGAAACAGAGGGAGTAATTTACAAAATTGAAAGATATGAGCTCACTACAAGTCGAATCAAACAAAAGGCCATATTAAGTAACATGTGCTGGTGTTTGCTACTTAAGATATTTGAGATTATACCATTTAAAAAAAATAGAAATCTAAAATCAGAAAAGATTAATTATCATTTTTCTAGAACAAATCCCTTATTTTAATATTTTGACTTTCTCTTTTGCTATTTCTCTCTCTTTTTCTTTCATCCTTTAAATAAACGCCACCGTTGCCTTTCTTCACCACAAGCTCTCCTCTAAACTCTCTCTCAACCTCAGAGAAAACTTATCAATGTCTGTTGAAGCAACACATATGAATCTATTAGCTTCTCAGTTTATCACCAATGGGTAAATTCATTTCTCCATATCACTTCTTCTGTAATCCATTTTGAGCAGTTTTATTGATTTTTTTTTTTTCCTTACAGAGAATACGTTAAATCCAAACCGAACGTGAACAATGATATCACCGTTGGTTTTCCGACAACCTTCGTAGAACAACAGTTACCGTACGGTCGGTTCAATGAACCAAGCTTCAACAAATCAGAAAGCGATGTAACGTATAATTTCAACCAATCATCGATATCTAAACGTCAGAGAGATCACACGTTTGACTCAAACGCTTTAATGCCACCTCAGAAACGGACGTTTGACCCGCCGCAAACGTCTTCTATCGACGCTCAGATCCACCAACACCAATCAGAGATCGACCGGTTCGTAGCTCAACAAACGGAAACGCTAAGGTTAGAGTTAGAAGCGAGGCAACAAACGCAAACGCGGATGTTAGCGTCAGCGGTTCAATCCGCGATTATCAAAACGCTGAAAGCGAAAGACGAAGAGATTATACGTATGGGGAAGCTAAACTGGGTTTTACAAGAGCGAGTGAAGAGTCTATACGTCGAGAATCAGATATGGCGTGATCTCGCTCAAACCAATGAAGCTACTGCTAACACTCTCCGGTCAAATCTTGAACAAGTTCTTGCTCAGGTTGATGATATTCCGGCGACGGTAAACGGCGGAGATGGGTTTCGTCATTCGGTAGAAGAGGATGCTGTGTCGAGCTGCGGAAGCTGTGAAGGAGATGATGTTACGGGAGGATGTAGAAGGTGCGGTGAAAGAAGGGCGAGTGTGTTGGTGTTACCTTGTCGTCATTTGTGTCTGTGTACGGTTTGTGGGTCGGCTTTGTTACAGGAGTGTCCTGTTTGTGATACGGTCATGAACGCAAGTGTGCATGTCAACATGTCAGACGCTTGACCGTAATTTTTCTAATTTTTTTTAGTTAAGGATTAAATAGCAAAATAGAGGAGAAAAATTATTACTCTTTTATTAATCTTGTTGGGATTATTAATTATGAAATTGATTTATTTGTTTTGTAGTTTTGTAATTACAGTTTGAAGGAATAGATTTACATTTTGTTTTGTAACAGTTCGACTCATCTTTGGCAACGGTTAACAATAGAATAAATTTATGTTAGGAATTTGGGATATTATATCATTTAAATAAAAACTTGAAAATAGAGAAATAAGTAACGTTTGATTACATTTTAAATTGAGAAATTCCCTTAGATAGCTCTTTTTAGTTTGTTTGTCAGAAAAATAGTTTTTAAAAAAGAAAATGATCAAAATGTTTTTTTAAGCTAAAAAATGCATTATATGCATTTATACCCCTAGGGTTAACTAATTTGGACTTTAGGATTTAGAGTAAAGGGGTGAGTTTGGGTTAGGGTTTCAAATTTCAAAAAAAAAAAAAAAAAATCAAAATTTCAAAAAAAAGAGTAGTCTATTTTGATCATAATATTTTTGAGGGTTATTTTTGTGACAAAAACTTAAAAATGATTATTTAAGAGAATTGTCCTTTTAAATTTGTATCTGGCTATGTTTAGCATTCCATCGGTGCATTAAACTCACACCTTTGTTGCAACATTCAGTATTAAACTGGTTTGGTTTGTAACTCAATATACTGTCCTATGCCTTACGTATTATTTCTTGATAGTACTTAATAATGACATCGTGTTTATTGGTTCGGTTGAACTTGAAAGCACATCCTATCTACGTGAGATATAAATAATCATTATTGTCGTCATTATTGATATAAGAAAAGAGCTATTTTTTTGTTATTTTACTGGAAACGTCAGTGGAAGTTGCAAAAAACGACATAATAATTGAATGGGAAAATTAAGTTTTGAAGAATCTCTTCAACACATGTGAGGGTGGTCCTTGGACTTTACTTTCTTATCTGGCTAAGCAATTACATATAACAAAATTAGGAAGAAAAATATATATTGTTCTATATTTCACATGTATTAATCAATATATCTCTTTCTTTTTTTTGCAAAAATCATTCTATATCACATGTTATTACAAGTTACCAACTAATGGTCCTAATGGATAACTCAAATTAAATGCATGTTAATTATGATTTGTAAAATTTGATTTGAGTTATATAAGTTGTAATAACTCAAATCAATATTTTTGTACAGTTGTACTCAAATCAATATTTTTAAAGATATTATTTAATATTATTTTTGTTATTATTAGGATTAGACCGTAATTGTATATCTAAATTCTGATTTTGTACAGTTAATTATAATAAATATACATATATATATATATACATTTTTTGGTAGATTTATTTTTTGTTATGGTTTGTATATATTTATAATATATATATGGAACTAAAAATCTGTTTTTAATAATGTTGAACAAAAGTTTTTTAGCTTCCATACATTTTACATAGGTTTGTCCTTTCTAATACAATTAGAAGACATAAACAAAATATATAGTTTAAATATTTATTAATTACTCAAAATGTCATTGTGAGTTTCTTTAGTCAAAGTGTCATTATTGTCTATACAAACAAAAACAAATATTTCACAAAAGTTTCCGTGTTTTTCCCTTTGTTGTTGTAATTTTCAAAAATTGAATTTAACTGCTGCTTTCTAAACGTTTAGAAAATACTGCATTCTAAAGACTAATGTCTAGATGTCGCAGTCAATAACAATGAAATTGCCTAGTGACGTAACGTTTAACATAACAAAAATATATAATTTCTAAGAAGAATCGAATTTCGCTGTCCCAACTATTTAAAAAGCAGAGAGAAAACGTCACAAAAAGGAATAGTCTGATTTGATACCTTCAACGTATTTGTCGTGTAATAAACTTTAAGATGAGGGTCGTATCTTGTGCAGTGCATATAGACAAAAGACCCATAATTATTTGTACAACCAGATTAAATAAAAATACATATATGTATCAGAACGCAGAACGATGAATACGATGTGTGAAACCACGATTTACGATGATTGCGTCCAAGAAACGTTACAATATCACAATCCAATATCTTATTTTCTACTTGATTAAACAATGTGTCCAACAACTTTTTAGTAATGAGATTACGATATTTGGTTAGATGATTCACATGCTTTCACATCCCGACTGAACCATATTCCGTAATTATCCATTTTGACTTAGTTAACACATTATCTATATTCTCTTAGTCAACATAATAAATATGGTTCGAAAAATTTAAATATAATTGTTATCACAAAGATACAATGTACGCTTGCACAAAACAAAATTTCACACGTCAACCTTTGATAAGAACGATGGTATACTTCCAGTATACATTTTGTTATAGTGAAAACCTTAACGACATATATGTTACATAGTTTGAAACTTATTGGAATATTATTTTTACAAAACCCCAAAACTACATGTACACATATACGTAATGTATACTCACTCGGAAAATAAATAAAATAAAAACAAATGGAAAAAAATGGGATGATCTCAACTTGTATCTCTTGAAATCTCTGCAATTTTTCTTGTAAATAAGAAATCTGTGTCATGCAATCCTCAAAAAACAATCGACATTATTGGTAAATTATTAGGTAGTACTCCCTCCGTTTCGCAAAGAGTGTCATTTTAGAGAAAAATTTTCGTTACAAAATAAGTGTCGTTTTAGGATTTCAATGCATAATTTATTGATTTTATTTTTCAGTTTAATTTTTTATTGGTTGAAATATGATTAGGTGTATGGGTAATGATGTTTTTTATAGAAAATATGCAGAATTAAATGTTTTCTTAATCTGTGTGCAAAAGGTTAAAACGACACTTATTATGAAACATAGGGAGTATTGATCAAGTTTTTGGACGTATAACAAAATTCAGACTATCTCTCTATTAATTAAGATATATGTTTTAGAAAAAAAATTGTTTCACAAAGATAATTTTTTGTGTTTTCTACAAAAAGTTAGCTTTAAAAAAATTAATTAACTATTAAATTACTATTGGTTAAAAAAATTTAAAAATGATTTTTTAGAAAACAATACGTTTATTATAGTAATTTAATATTTTTAGAGAAATTTTCTTAGATAGCCCATTTTAGTTTGTTCTTCACAAAAATAGTTCTTAAGGAAGAAAATGACCAAATAGTTTTTTTTAGAAGCTAATTTTTTATTTATATGTATTTATATCTATAGGGTAAACTAATTTAGACTTTAGGGTTTAGAGTTAAAGAGTGGGTTTGAGGATACGGTTTCAAATTTCCAAAAAATATAAAATAAATTGAAAATTTTTAAAAATAAAAATGCTATTTTGGTCATTTTATTTTTTTAGGGCTATTTTGTGATAAAAACTTAAAAATAACTATTTAAGAGAATTACTCTTTTTTAATATATGTAAAAATATTAAAAATTTATCTTTGTAGAATGGAAGGAAAAAGTATCCTGATTAAGAAGCATTTTGTGTTGCACCTTTATAGTTGCCAATGGGCTGATTCTGCAAAGGGGCCGACCTCATAATTGACCAACTTCTTCTGCCAACAATAATTGAGCAATACTTCTCATTATGTGTGAAATTAGTTTTTATGGACACATTATTACGGGTAGGCATGGGCAATCGGTGGCTAATGATGTTTCAATTCGGATTCATTCGGGTTTTGAGTTTTTGGGTTCATGAATTTTAACTTTATTTGAATATTATAAAAGTTTGGATCGTATTTGATTTGAGTTTAGTCGAGTTCGATTTAGATTTAGTTACATGTCTAAAAGCCAATTGAACTCAAAATAGTTTGGGTTATCAATTCTAAAAATATTAATTTATAATTGATTAAATTCAATATATTTCTCAATTTTTTCAATTAGTTTGTATATTTGGCTTTTTTAAATTTTATTGTTGTTCTTCAAAATAATTTTGGGAGATTCGTTCATCAATAATATGACCCATCATTGGACTATATATGATAACTTTAGACAAATCATATGATTTATGATAAATCAAAATTTTGTACGAATGATAATTATACATAATGAAACATAAACAAATTAAAAATAAGAATCTAAAATTGGGCTATTAGCTAATAGGATTTGTGGTGGAAATAGATAAAGAAAGAATTTGAGTGAAGATTTCAAGAAATGACATGAGAGATGAACGGAGAATGGTCGGATAGTGAAACATGAATCCTCAGAAAGAAAATAAACTATAGTGTGTAGAGAAAATGATAAAAGTGAGAAAATAGGGAAATATCATAAAAAAGTGAAAAGATGTGAACCTTTTCCCGTTGATGGGTTAAGCCCACTTGGCGAGGATTGACATTCCACCGCAACCGAGCAAAGCCGCGCCAACACAAATAAGCTGAAGTTTGACGCTTCCTTGGAGCATTGATCCCATAAACTCTGCGGCTAGAAGGTCTACGAGCGCCATGTAAATAAGCAGTCCCGCAGAACATGCATTGAGTAGCCCGACCGTGATTAATGCGGTTGGACTATTCTCCTTGTAAACACTCGACAAGGCTATACCAAGAGTGATCCCAAATGGTGTTGTAACCGCAAAGAAGAAAGCCATCACGAATTTCTTCACGGTTGTATATTCTGCCTGTAAAAATTATCTATATTTCTCAGAATATTATTTGTTTATTTATCGTTATATGGTTATGTCCTCTAATATAATTTGTTTTTTGTCAACAGTGGAAGTTCTGAGCCTTAAGTACATAATCTCTTCCAAATTTAGAATCAGTCATTTGATATTTCAATTTAATAAATAATCCTCCATATCAAAGGTGGTTTGAACCCGATACACAAGGGAACCAACCTTCTTATGTTATAGGCTACCAACACCTTGACCTAATTAATATAAATTTTACGATAAATAATCAAAAAGATACATCATTTTTTTGAAAGGTATATTCATCAAAAGTAACATTTACTAACATAAAATTTTCTTTTTTACCCACCAATATATATGTTTGTGTTATGGTTTTAACTTTTTGGATTTGATGAAAAACAATATTATGGTTTTGGTAGATTATTGTTTTTTTTTTTTTTTTGTAACTGGATTAGAGATTGAAGGGATTTGGATTTAGAAACAAAACATTTTTACCTGGAGAATGCAACCGCCGAGACCCATCCCTTCAAACATTTGATGGAAGCAAAGAGCTGCAGTAAGACCTTTAATTGTGCATGTGTCATTTGTTGCACCTAGCGATAGTCCAATAACCACCGAGTGGACTATAATCCCAAGCTCCAATACCTAATTTTAGATATATAATCACTCAACATGTAAATATTTAAATTTGGAATTTATAGTACTTTCAGTACTGTAAAACGAACTAATTGAGTTTTTGATGAAAAACTAACCATGGCGATAACTCGGTACCGCAATAGTTGTTTTGAGCATGTAGAAGCTAGTTTCTCTAGTTGTTATTTGCAAGTGATCGATATGAATTATCAGGGGAGTAGTCGTGTCTTCACTGTCGTCACATACAGCTTTCCTTGTATAGATACTCGTAGCAATGGAATCAATAGCGAGAGTTACTAGACATGACAACATAGCGACGAAGCCCGTAAATGGAAACTTGTGCCACGGATTGTCTTCAAGACATGGTGAGGACAACATCTCGAAAGAATCGGGCAAAACATGGATGAAACCAGTTCCTAATATGATCCCGGATGCAAAACACTTGACGACCATGAAGATTTTACCGTCTTGACTTAGGAACGGTACATATCGACTGAAGAGAGGAGCCGTGACACCGATCATGCTTGTCACGAGGATAGCAACGATAGCTATGATTTTGAGGGGTAATGCTTTGGTTTTGTCGATGCATGAGTTTGTTGAATCGGTTTCGCATTCTTTCGGAACCGTTGAGATTGCCGGAGCTATGGCAAATGAGATTAAGAGAAGGACGACGAAGATTATATTCATGTGTTGTGTGGTTGTAATCAATTTTTAGATTTGGGTTTATAGTAAAGTGAAAGGTCTGTAATGTGTATGTTTCACAATTCATATATATATATATATGTATGACAACATAATGTGCCATAATGCGGCACATTATATGCCAGGTGTTCTTATATGATGACATTGACATGGATTATTATTCGTTTTATATCTATGGAGAACAAAATAACGCATCACACGAGTCAACATCAATATAGAGATTCAACCCGATGCAAAGAAATACGCCAAGGTCTATTTGGTTGGATGTAGATTAGTCTATTTATAAGATAATTCTCTACTGAATGTAAGAATATAATAGTAACAAAAAGTGAAATCCTTTTTTTTGGGAGGGGATGCAAATGTTAAAAAGTGATATCTTTTTAATGTGTATGTTATACGATCCATATATATATATATATATAAATAGAGGAATACATAATCTGAGAGGTGTTTTTATGTGATGATAGTGGCATGGATTATTATTATTCGTTTTATACTTATAGGGAGAACAAAAGTGTATGATACACGAGTCAATATCAATATATATAAATGAATGTTCAACGCGATGCAATGACATACGCGAAGGTCTATCTGGAAGCTAAAGCGGTATGGTTGGGTCTCCCACCTCCAAATATCGTCATGACGTTTTTTTTTTGAACGGGATCTTGTTTCCGGTTTGGTTCCGGCCGGTGAATCTCTAAATAGCAGCT